>WEIB01000337.1:0-46433 GCA_015476505.1 Urochloa ruziziensis
GGGGTTTGGTGATTTGGCCACAAAATCATCGGTGGACGGTTTCCCTTGGTTTGGGCCTCAAAACCAAGGACCGAGGACTCGACGTAGCGACGGCCCGGCCTGCCAGCCAGGGGCGGTCCAACCGCCCCCAGGGGCGGTGTGACCGGTCCCACCTGGGCAGGTCGCCCGTGAGCGTCGAGGAGCTTCGATCCGGAGGACACACGGCGTGATCGCAAGGCTTGCGTCGGAGGGAAGCTAGCTTGCGGTGGAAGGTGTCCCAGCCGGAAAAATCTTCGCGGAAAATGTCACATTTGCCCCTGAGGGGTATGTATCGTTTAGGGGTAGTTTAGTCTTTCGAGCACCACCATTTGGACTATTTAATAGACCCCCTAGGGGTGGTGGCTGTCATCTCTTCTAGTTTTCTCTTTGGTTTTCCTTTGAACTAGTTTTCCCCTCATCCCCTTCACCTAGAACTACTTCTAATCTTTCCTAGTTTTGTATAGGTGAATTCATGGTTATGTGATGGAGTTTGTGCTGCTCATCTTTGTGCCATGATTTGATTTCCCGAGCTCCTTTTCATTTTTCCATTTTCGGAGGTATTTTCGGAGCCATTTTTGGGGGATTTTCGTTCTTCACTTTCTAGCCCGTTTTCTCTCGGATTTCTTTGGGGGAATCACGTATGAGTGCCTTGTGCCTCTTTTGCTGGTGATCCCTTGCCCCCAAACGCCGGGAATCGGATTGGATTTGAAGTTTTCGGGATGAACTCGTGGAGGGTGTGTTCTTCGCTAGATTTGAAATCCCCGGAGTTCTAGGGAGTTAGAGGCCGAGATTTTTGGGACATAGCCTCTCCTTGAGGTGTATATCATCTACCCAAAGTTTCGTCTCAAAACTCCAAGTCGTTTGGGAGATCCGTTCTCGAGTTGACCTTCTTCCCGTGCTGTCTGGCAAGACCGGTGCGACCGCCCTCAGATACCGGTGTGACCGCCCCTGGCAAGCAAGGGCGGTGCAACCGCCCCTGGAGAGAGGTGCAACCGCCCCTGGCTGAGAGTTGGTGATTCGTGTGGTTTTCGTTCGATTCGTGTTGGATTTGTTCGATTCGTGTTCCGCTGTGTTGATCTTGTTCCTAGGGTCAGTAGCCTCACAGTAGCTACATGATCTTGGCAAGATCGGTTGGTAGGCTTTGGAGTTGGTTTGGGAGTAGCCGGATTCGTGAGAGAAATTTTTATCGGCTCCCATTCACTCCCCCCCTCTCTGGTCGCCTAATCGGTCCTTCAGTATGAGTTCTCTTTTATGCCAACTTATTCAAGTGATTCGTTGAAGTTTTGGCTTAAGCACAGAGTACTTTAAGAGTATAAACATTGAAGCAACTCCTGACCTACCGAACCTAGAGTTTTAGCCTTGCTCGAGGACGAGCAAGAGTCTAAGCTTGGGGGTGTGTTGACGGCCATTATAACACCAAAGTGACCGTCAACATTTCGGTAAAATGAGGATGATCATACCATATTCCATACATAAAAGTATTTTTACTGACAAATTCCACAAGTTTTGGATGAGTTGTGCTTGCAGGATGAACCAGGAGAAACAAGGGCCAAACCTGGCACAGAGCCAGGCCGGCCGGCCTAAGCCAGGCCGACCGGCCTCCCCTGGCCAGGTCTGGCCACGTCATTGATCCACAAGCCATGCCAAGTACCCAGGATGATCAAGCACCGTGCAAACAACGTCGGTTTCATCCAAGGACCCGGAAGGCCTAGAGGTGAAAGCACATGAATTGAAGGGCCCACATCCTAGGATTCTCGGACAAGCTTTAACTAAACGCAACCGTTACCGACCTTGGGAGAGCATCAGGACCATTCCTGCAGAGGACGGTGCCAAGTGGCACCAGGGCCAGGCCAGCCGGCCTAGCCCAGGCCGGCCGGCCTCCCTCTGTGGCCGCCACGTCTCCTCCTTCGCGTGAAGCCTAAGCAGAGCCTTGGCGTGCTAATGACGCTGACATCCACCCCCTGGAGGCTATAAAAGGAAGCTCATTCACCTTGGGAAGACACACACCACATATCTCAAGTCTTTACTTGAAGGGAGCTCTAGTATCTTTTCATTTCTTAGATTAGGATTAGAGTTGGGAGTAGAGTCGAGTCGAGCTTAGCTCGGATCTTCGGAGTCTTCGGAGTTCTGGTAAAGCTCTTGTATCCTTTCCTTCTTTTGAAGAGTTTATTTATACAATTACTTTCTTATTTCAGAGCTTAAGTTTTCTTTTATATTTCTCTCTTGCTCTTCTTTAAGAGTAAAGATCTTGCTCTCTTTAGAGCAAAGTCCTATCCCCTTTAGTTTTAGTGTAGAGTTTAGTTTAGCTCTACCGGGTTTTATCTCGCGGGTTTGCTCGCCTTGACCGGGCCGTAAGACGCCTTAGGGAAGACGGGGATTTCTCTTGACAGGCCTCAAGAGAAATCTTAATCATCGAGTGCAGACGTGGTGTCTGGCTTGTTGATTAACTAGGAAGTGTGTTGCACCCCACGGTACTGCAGTGGTAGGCGGCAGGTGGTGACAGCCCTGTCCGTCCTTCGTAGTCCACCACGTTCGGGTGTATTCATAATAGTAGTGCTGAGCCCGGAGAACCCCCTCTCTCACCCCGTTCTGAGGTTCTCCCGTTCTAGCCGTCGAAGCGAGCCCTGTTCCCGGTATCTAAGCTAGGGTCTAGGCTAAGGCTAGAGTGCCTTTTTCTCTGAATTAGAAAGAGTCTAGGTCTGGTCTCTCCCAACGTCTTTCCTTTTCTTTAGAAATAGGTGCTCCGTGTGTTGCTGGTCTTTCAGACCTTCTATCCGGTCATTAACTTGACCATTATCCACCCAAACCTAGAGTTTGTGCCCCTGGGTTTGTGGCTTGATATTTCTGGCAAGATATATCATTTCATTCTTCAATACACTTAAACCATCTGCTTCCCTGCGGAAATATAAATACGATACCCTGGGGTTACACCCACGGTGAAGTGCTACAACGAGATATATTCTGTGCGCTTGCAGAATTAATTTTGCATGCAACGACATATATCTACGCGCTCTTGAGCGTTGCTAAAACGTGACGCTAAGGAGTGCCAACAATGGTGATGACCTCAGGGCTCGAAACGCGCGTCTGCCGAGTGTTTACGCTCTGAGATGACTCGGCGACGCGACTCTCAAGAGCCGGATCGGAACCGAGTGGTTGCTGACCCGCTCCCGATTGGTTGGTCCCTGCGTTTTGCGATGGACTCAGCGGGGCAGATTCGGCGCGATCAGAGGCGATCGAACCGGATTGGGCCGTGACGGCCGAAGTCGGCGCCAGAGAGGAGTCCTTCGTGGCGGTTGTAGCTTCTGCCGCTTGGGGATCCGAGGCGGCGGTGGTGCTCCCGAACTGGATCTCGACTCCGTTGACGTCCGAGAGGTTGCAGCTGTCCAAGATCTTGACGTGGTCCATCGGGCTCACCAAATTGATCTCGGCGATATCCCCTACCTGGCGCGCCACTGTCGGTGATATGATCTCCGGCAGTCTTCCATGGGGTAGCCCACATAAGTGATTTGTATGGAGGGAAGATCTCAAAGATCGGAAGCTAGATGGTTAGGGTGGACAGACGCAAGGATTTAGACAGGTTCGGGCCGTCAACTCGATGTAATACCCTACGTACTGTTTGGGGGTGTTATATTGCGGGGATTGTAGATTGAATCCTCTCTCTCCTCTCGGAGGGGGTCTCTGCCCGCCTTATATATCGGGGAGGCAGGGTTACAAGTCGGTTTGTAGCCGATCCTATCTCTAAGGATCCTTTTCTTCTTTACAAAAACTCCTATTCTAATTAGAACTTCTCCTTTCGGGTCCTTCATTCATGCGCCGGCTTGTCCAGCATGTCATCAGGTCCAGAACGGTGGGCCGGGCCGCCCCCTATCGGGGGGGTTGCCAGGCCGGCTTGTGAGGTACCCGGGGACCATATTCCCCACACCGTATGTGTGCCAGGATCTAGTTTCACACATACGGCGAACAAAACGTGAATAATAGAGACAGTATCATGTAAAAGAAATTGAATCAGAGTATTACAGCTTAATCCTGGAAACGAAGGCTTCAACTCCACAAGCAGACGACCGGGGGTTGCGTACGCCTAGCACTCAGCAACGTCTTCAGTGAACTTCATAGTAGCTTCCTTCTTCTAAGCAACATTGTTTATAGCAAGGGTGAGCACATGTCGTACTCAGCAACTGTGGGAAAAGTATTAATGCAAGGCTGAATCAAGGAAAGGCTGAGGGTTTAGAGCGATAAGCAATTTTAGTTGGTCAAACTTTTATTAGCACATATTTACTAACATATAAGTATATACCAAAACCCACATTAATATAAACAAAGCGCCGTAGGAACATGGCACAAGCATAACCACGATTTATGTCCATCTTCAAGTTTGATTATCATGTGAGGGTCCAGGCCGCTCTTGACCATGAGCACGACTGTTATAACAGTTTTACACTCTGCACAGGTTGTACACTTTCACCATAAGTCGCGTAAAATTCAAAGAGAATTTAGACCCAACCATGTGTTGACGGCCGTTATATGCCATTTTTGGCCGTCAACCCTGGCATGAAACAAACACCAAACTAGACATAGGGGTTTAATTCTAACTATTTCCACTAGCTTTGGTGAATTGTTGATTTCAGGAGGCCACATCTGGATACAATGATAAAAACATGCAAAATACATATAAAAGTGGCACCATTGGAATGCACCATTGCGAAGGCCTCGTCGAGTCGATCGAAATGGACATTTGGATGACCCGATTCGGAGTCCGGACGAGAAAGTTACGCGTCCGGGAAGATCACCGGCAGAACCCTGCCAGGCCGGTCGGCCTGACTTAGGCCGATTGGCCTGGACAAGGCCGGCCGGCCTACAATGGTCCCCAAAATGCTGCAAACTTTGCACAAGGACCCTAGGGAGTCACCAATGGACCCCCAAGCAAGAATTGACAAGAATAAATGAAGTTAAGACCGAAGGGCCTAGGCCATGGATTGGAAGGTCCACCTACCTAGGATTCTCGGACAACTTCAACTCAACGCAACCAAAACCGCCTCAAAGGACAACATGCAACCGTTGGTGAGCGAGTCGGTGCAACGAAGGGCCGAGAGGGGCCAGTGCCAGGCCGAGCGGCCTCCCCTAGGCCGGCCGGCCCCCAACTGTCAAGCTTGAGGTGAACGCCACCACAACCGTCATCAGGACATCATCAGGAGCGTCCACAAGAAAGACGGTGCCAGATGGCGACAGACCCAGGTCGAACGGCCTAGATCAGGCCGGCCGGCCTACTTTTGTGGCCGTTAGCCTCCCCTTTTGCGTGGAAGCTAAGCAAGCATGTGGCTTAACATCTACGCTGGCTTCCATGCTTGGGAGGCTATAAAAGGCGCCCTTCACCCCCACTCTAGACAGAACAAAATAGAGGAGAAGTGCTACCACTTCCATACTTAGAAAATAGGGAGAGAGGTGAGGTGAGAGTCCGGGAGAGAAGCCGGAGCTGTCGGCTTCTCTTCCACTTTGTACCTCGGCGGATGCGGCTCAACTTCGAGTAACATCCGGGTCTTGTCTGGTAACTCTGGGTTCCTTCTAATTTATTAAGCATTCAGTCTTGCTAGCTTGTTCTCTGGTTCCTCGTTCACTACTTAGTAGTGGGTGCTTTGCTCTGAATTCAAGTGAAGTAGTAATTATTAGTATAGGCGTGGTGCCTAGACTAGTCGTTACCTTGGTTTGCACCCAGCTCAACGGAATAGTTGTGGTAGCCGGCAGGTGGTGACAGCCCTGTCCGGCCGACGTAATCCACCACGTTAGTTCTGGTCTGTAGGACTTAGGGGTAGGCGGTACCACTCCCCTTCTCATCCCTTTCTGTGAGTGGTGGTGTCTCAGGCGCCCGAAGTGAACTCTCTTGAACAAGTCTGACTTGCTTGATTTATCGAAATATCCAGTATTGCTACACAAGTACCCTCTCTACCCTCAGCCTTTTTATCTCTTCTTTTCTTTTTGTTGTCATCCATATCCCCCATATTACCCTTTCGGACGAATTGATTAAAGGATTAGTACACTTCTCGTTCCCCGTGGAAATCGATCCCTGGAATACTCCCGGGTGAAAGTTACATCGGTATCCGTACGCTTGCGGATTTATCTGTAGGTCATAAGAAATACCAACAAGCTTTCTGGCGCCGTTGCCTGGGAACGGTAGCTGTTCTTATCCCGAACCTAGTTCGTCCACATATCATCCACCTACCATCATGAATTCCACTCCTACCTTATATCAATTCTCAGCTCCAAAAGCTGAAGATCTGGAGCCACCACCATCATCTCACCCCATAAAAAGCTCTGGCTACGGAATACACACAAAATTCATAGCCAAGATCAGAGAGAATCCATTTTCTGGAGCTGAAGGGGAGAATCCTTATGTTCACATACGGGAATTTGAGCAAATTTGCTCATGTCTCGTGATTATGGGGATGGTCCAACAAACTCTGAAATGGAAGGTGTTTCCCTTCTCTTTGATGGGTCGAGCGAAGATATGGTGTGATCGCTATCGTGGGAGAGTGAAGGGAAGTTGGGAGACACTACGAGATAAATTTTGCTTAACCTTCTTCCCTGAATCTCAGGTCGCTGACCTTCGAATCGAGGCCCTCACTTTCAAACAATGGGAAGGAGAATCACTAGGGGCCGCTTGGGCTCGATTTACCTATCTTATGTCCACGGGACCTGATCTAGGGATCCCTGAACCCATCCTTCTAATACATTTTAGATGAGGTCTCGAAATTGAATTAGCCAAATTCCTAGATTCGTCCTCGGGAGGATCCTTCACTCATTTGACACCCAGTGAGGGGAGGGTCATTCTAGACAAAATTGTAGAGAACACCCCTTACACTGGGATCTATGATGAATTCCCGGAAGAAATTCCTGAGGAGGCCATAGAAGAGACATCCGCGTTGGGAGATGTGAAAGCATCACCAGAATTCACACCGATCGTAGCACATCTCTCCGATACTCTCCCTGAACCAACACCCTCGTATGATCATCATCGACCTTTGCTCTATTCTATGTTCGACGAGGATGAATCCATAGCATACGGTGATGCCCCATCATCACCAGGAAAGAAGATGATGCTTATAGAGAATTTGAGGTAATGACCTCTGACCCCCAAAAAGAATCCTTGTCCAATACTGAGCAACCTAAAAAGGATTCACCATCACATAACCCGGATTTCCAATTCTCAAAGGACAAATTCAGATCCTCTAGAGGGGATTCACCACCCCTTAATCTGGAGACTCAATTCTCGGAAGATGAATTCGAATTTTCCGATGAGGAGTTCAAAGCTTCTATCTCGTCAAACCCCTCAGAGTTCCAAGAATTACATCAATCTCAAAATCTTTTCTGTGGCTCTGAGGAGAATATTTGCCTTCTTGACCCAGAAAAATCAAAGGACTTCCATATCGAAGGAAAAGATATGCCTCAAGAGTACTACAAACTCAATTTCGAAAACGTTTGCTCTGTCGACACTCCTGAGGTAGCAAATTCAATGTTGGGTTTGGAAGGAAACGATGAGTGTGGAGAATTCATCTTTGAAAAATCAAAAGATCCATGTTTTTCTGTGAAAATTCCATCTCCTCCCGCTATTAGTACACACGACGACTCCAACCACTGCCTATCTTATCAAGACGATTTCAAAAGAGTGGTTATGGATGATTTTGTTTATCATAAATATTGCAAATCTCGTCGTGGTTTGTTGCACTAACCTTGCAGCTAAAAGCTCCATGACACATCAAAAATTGGTGATAAGACGGGAACGACATCACCAATGGTGGCTGCAAGAGAATGTTCCCAAGGTCAAGCTTATGACCATAAACAAAGCACTACCGGGAGATAGCTCGGATGATTAGCATTTATTTCCTTTCGAATAAAAAGCAAGATCATATCTTTAGGATAAAGTTGTCCTTCGGGTATTCTTGGTTGCTAACCATTTCAGGTAGAGATCAAGAAGAACGATGGACAAGTAAAGCCTAAGAGCATGAGAACTACATCAACTACAACACCTTAGTACGTCTTGGTGAGGGAACATTATGAAAGGAAGCTTGAACTCCACACACTTGATTTGTGTTGCTCAGCAATCCAAACTCCAAGTGTGGGGGAGGTATGTGAGTATCCCAAGTAAAGTTCCTTTCATGCCAAACTTGCTTTGGTTTGGAGATGGTGTTTGTTCGTGCATCTTGCTAAAAGAAACAATAAAAACATGAATAAAGGCTCCCTAGCTCTTGAACCAGTAGAGCCCCTCTTTTTGTTTCCACCTTTTGGTTTTGAATAACAGTACCAGCACAAGTACAAGTGTGGGGGAGATCTCTCAAGCTCATCATCAACATACACATTCGAGGCCCCATGAAGGTGTCGCACAACATCGACTGCGCTCACATGACAAGAAAAAAAACGATGGTATGTGCACTCCACCTCTCAATTCTTAATTCATGAGTTTGATTGAATTTCAATTCCTATCATTTAAATCAATCTCAAGATAAAATAAATCAGGGTGCTATGCCTACCCTCCATGCTCCCATGTTTGGCTTGCATATGTTTTATTCCTCGCTTCATCTTGCCACTTGTGAATAAATATTTTTAGGGAACCATGTTCATCTAAGTAGTTGATGTTTGAGATATGGTTTGAGGATATGATCTTCACTCTTAATGTTTGAGTGCTTGGGAAATTTATTTGAAAATTTGAAAACCCTTTGCAAAGCCCCGCTTTGATATGCCAAAGTCCTACCAAAGCCATATGTTGAGTTATCTTGAAAACCATGTACACATATGCTACTTGTCATTGCATTGAGCTTTGTCAAATTGTTGCGAGCCTTATGAGAATTCTTTTCATGCTTTCATGATCAAGATCACGTACACGTTTATCCCCCTTGCTATACTTCTACACTAGAAGTTAGCATTGTATCATTCATCCATCCATTCCACAAAATAAATGCTCCATCATGCATGTGCAAATCTCACTCCTCAGCATTGTTACAAAAGAGACATGGCTATCGAAGAAAAAATATATATGGACACATGAAGGTCCACGCAAAAAAAAGGAAAATAAAGGGAAAAAAAGAAAAAAAGTTGGACACATGAAGGTCCAAGAAAGAAAAAAAAATTCTGATAGCCATGTTCTCAAAAGATTTTATTTAAAGGAGAGAGACCACACACAAAGGAGTTGTTTATTCCATCCACCACCCATCATACCCATACACGTGCACATCTTGATCCGATTGTACGATTTGATTTCTTCTTGGATCCACTCTTTGACTTTGCAATACATGTGATGCAAGTATGCCTCATCTTCATACCCTACCTTGAGCTCCACATATAGCCATCTTTAGAAGTAGGATGAAGAAAGGCAAGTTAATGCCTTGGTGAGGATATATACACATTGAGAGATCCGAGAGAATCAAATGAGGAGCAATGCAAAGGTTTGTTTTTGAAAACTTATTGAAAAATCCCAAGCTACTTGACACATGGAGTTAAAGTGATTTGATTCACGACCGTTCCATTCCTCAACTACTCAAGATGGCATGGTAGACACTACAAAATTCACAAGTACAAGGTATGGCTTGGAATATTTCGTATGCTTGTTCCATTTCCTTGGATATCATGTCTCGTCTTAGTCCCTACTCCTCGCTCGAGGACGAGCAAGGGTCTAAGTGTGGGGGTGTGTTGACGGCCGTTATATGCCATTTTTGGCCGTCAACCCTGGCATGAAACAAACACCAAACTAGACATAGGGGTTTAATTCTAACTATTTCCACTAGCTTTGGTGAATTGTTGATTTCAGGAGGCCACATCTGGATACAATGATAAAAACATGCAAAATACATATAAAAGTGGCACCATTGGAATGCACCATTGCGAAGGCCTCGTCGAGACGATCGAAATGGACATTTTGATGACCTGATTCGGAGTCCGGACGAGAAAGTTACGCGTCCGGGAAGATCACCGGCAGAACCCTGCCAGGCCGGTCGGCCTCACTTAGGCCGATCGGCCTGGACAAGGCCGGCCGGCCTACAATGGTCCCCAAAATGCTCCAAACTTTGCACAAGGACCCTAGGGAGTCACCAATGGACCCCCAAGCAAGAATTGACAAGAATAAATGAAGTTAAGACCGAAAGGCCTAGGCCATGGATTGGAAGGTCCACCTACCTAGGATTCTCGGACAACTTCAACTCAACGCAACCAAAACCGCCTCAAAGGACAACATGCAACCGTTGGTGAGCGAGTCGGTGCAACGGAGGGCCGAGAGGGGCCAGTGCCAGGCCGAACGGCCTCCCCTAGGCCGGCCGGCCCCCAACTGTCAAGCTTGAGGTGAACGCCACCACAACCGTCATCGGGACATCATCAGGAGCGTCCACAAGAAAGACGGTGCCAGATGGCGACAGACCCAGGCCGAACGGCCTAGATCAGGCCGGCCGGCCTACTTTTGTGGCCGTTACGCCTCCCCTTTCGCGTGGAAGCTAAGCAAGCATGTGGCTTAACATCTACGCTGGCTTCCATGCTTGGGAGGCTATAAAAGGCGCCCTTCACCCCCACTCTAGACAGAACAAAATAGAGGAGAAGTGCTACCACTTCCATACTTAGAAAATAGGGAGAGAGGTGAGGTGAGAGTCCGGGAGAGAAGCCGGAGCTGTCGGCTTCTCTTCCACTTTGTACCTCGGCGGATGCGGCTCAACTTCGAGTAACATTCGGGTCTTGTCTGGTAACTCTGGCTTCCTTCTAATTTATTAAGCATTCAGTCTTGCTAGCTTGTTCTCTGGTTCCTCGTTCACTACTTAGTAGTGGGTGCTTTGCTCTGAATTCAAGTGAAGTAGTAATTATTTGTATAGGCGTGGTGCCTAGACTAGTCGTTACCTTGGTTTGCACCCAGTTCAACGGAATAGTTGTGGTAGCCGGCAGGTGGTGACAGCCCTGTCCGGCTGACGTAATCCACCACGTTAGTTCTGGTCTGTAGGACTTAGGGGTAGGTGGTACCACTCCCCTTCTCATCCCTTTCTGTGAGTGGTGGTGTCTCAGGCGCCCGAAGTGAACTCTCTTGAACAAGTCTGACTTGCTTGATTTATCGAAATATCCAGTATTGCTACACAAGTACCCTCTCTACCCTCAGCCTTTTTATCTCTTCTTTTCTTTTTGTTGTCATCCATAACCCCCATATTACCCTTTCGGACGAATTGATTAAAGGATTAGTACACTTCTCGTTCCCCGTGGAAATCGATCCCTGGAATACTCCCGGGTGAAAGTTACATCGGTATCCGTACGCTTGCGGATTTATCTGTAGGTCATAAGAAATACCAACACCATGCTGTGCTGATCAGGCATGCATCACACTACCGAGGTGTGACTGCATAGGGACGCTACGAGGCCTTTACAAAGATTCTCCAACAAGGTTTAGCTCGCATCGTTCCGGTGCCTGGCGCTCCTGACCCTCCCTAATAGGCATGTACCTTAGCAAAGGCTACTTCCCAAGAGGACCGGGCTAGACCGCGACTCAGTCCCCCCTTGCCCTTATTAGGTAAAGCTATCCCAAGCTAGAGTTTCTAATTATTCAGTCAAGAACAGAGCCCATTAGTCTTATGGTTGTACTATTTTCCCGGGTGGTCGCTCCATGTTCCGATTAAGTCATATGATCTTGTTTAACCAGAGGTATAGCATAAAGTAAGACATGTTTATCATTAATGTTCATTAGAACCACCATAACCCAAGTATAACAACTAGCATAGCTACCCAACATAAAGATAAACCCAGGCAGACAAGGAATAAGCATAAAAGACTAAGCACTCCTTAATAGGACCCATCAATATTAAATGCAAAGCAATGCAATAGTGATTAATAAAGTTATTGGGACAAAAGCACAAGGACACACTTGCCTTAAATCCAGAGAATAGCTGCTCAGAATATTCTTCAACTCTTTAAGCTCTTGAACCGCGTTCCATCTACTCGCAGCAATCATCCAGGCAAAGCAGACATTCTAGAGCAAGCAAACAAAGACAACTAAGAACAATACACCATGGCATTGGGACACTCGATCAAGAGGCACGATTGAGCAGAAAAGCAACAGAATAAGGAAGAGATCGGAAACACGATGGAGTACTCACGCATGATGACCGGCGACGTGCGGAGATCGAACTCGACGGCGTCGACGACGGCTACGGTTCAACCTTAGCGGAGACGACATGCTTCAGCTCCTCCTACTGCAGCTCGATCAGGGTAACAGCGACAATGGAACGGTCAGGCTTCGCCATGGCATGGTGAAGATAGGAGCCAGGACGACATTCGCCGGCTGCGGCGCAATCGCGGCGAAGGTCTTGGCGACGACGGCGTCCTCCAGCGGCACCTTGACACGGCCAATTTACGTGGTGGTTGCTCGGCTTCTCGAGCGTCAGCGCTCCGACGGGGTCGAGGCGATGAGGACCAGCGGCGGGTGTGCGACGTGGCTTGGCCGCGGCTCTTCGGCATGGCGTTGCGAAGCTCCAAGCGGAGACGGCTTCGCCCGCGGCGGAAGAAGTCGGCAGCAACTTCATGCTCAGGGGCGGCGGCACGCTAGGGCTTGGCCAGACGAGGTTGACCGCGGCTTAGCAAAGGAGCTAGGGCACGCAGGGGACTTGCAAAAGGTATGATGTGAAAAGGGAGAGTCCATGATGTTGTCGTTTGCTGTTTATAGGAAATGTATCAAGGCTCGGTCGGACTCGATCTCGGTCTCGTGCCAAATCTGATGCATAGCGATGGCAGGGTCCAACTCGAACTCGTGTAGTACGTGCTGATCGGCAGATTGGAAAAAAAATCGGAGGCAAGCACTGATATCTGCCCGGCCTTGCCGTGACTGAAAGCCAAGGAGAACAAAGGCGTAGTCAGCAAACGCACCATCAACTTGCAGCTGGCTTGCTTGCTGGTCCATCGTGATGCATATGTGCGTGTAGAAGAAAAGGGAAAACGGAATTATAAAGCACCATATAGGCATGACATCATTAGGGTACCTAGAAAATGAAATAATATGACAAAGGAGTTATTTGTACGGGTGACTGGACCTTCATTCCATTGTGATGGTCGATGGTTCTTTGTGTCTCGCCGGCGATGGTGATGGATGGAGGTCGCTGGAATTGATGGCGGAGATGGCGGAAGCTCGAGCATTGCGCGATGGGGCTCCTTGGGCAAAGGCATGAGGACGGCGAACGGCGACGGACGTAGATCGGCGAATTGGGCGGCAAAGCTTGTTCGTGGCTCAAAGATAGTTTGGGACATGATGAATCCAAATAAAATATTTGGAGCTCATGAAGAGGGTTATAGAGCATTCGAGTAAATAGAATTAGCTCTAGGAAGAGGAGAATAAATTCTAGAAAAGTCTAGAAAATTCTCAGAAGAACCTAAACATTAAATAAACGAGTTTTTATTTTTAAAACTTTGCACTCATGAAACACGAAGATGCATCGGCATGAATGCAACACACAAATAATAACTTATTTATTTTTAAAGACACAAACCATTGTTTTTTTTCTATGCTGAATTCTCTGTAAAATAAATAAATGTTAGAAAAATTTTAAAATTGAGAGAAAATCGTTGTATTAATTTTTCTTAAGTTCACATCCTGAAATTGGGGAATTTCAGGGTGTGACACAGCCAAACCTGGAACCACCAGCCAAGCGACATATAGGAAAGCCTGTTTGTTGTTCGGTGTGTTGACACCCTAAAAGAGAAAAAAAGTCAAAATAGGCAAAGTAACCCACTTTTCATGGTGTAGTCAAAGGGGTTACACCGGTAAGAAACGGCTGATGCTCTATGCAAAATACTTCTTAAGGAATCGGCCATTTATAGGTGCCATTGGCCGCAATCCTTCCTGATTAATAAGTTGATAAGCACCCCCATCATAAACCTGTTCAATGATATAAGGCCCTTCCCATTTTGGATCAAACTTGCCCTGAGCATTACCCTTAAGGATAATAGGACGTCGAAGGGCAAGCACTAGTTCCCCTTTTCTGAAAACCCGTGGCCTTACAAGCTTGTCATATGCTCGCGCCATATTCTTGCGATATAATTCTAGATTTTGCAGTGCAGTTAACCGTCCTTCTTCCACGGCATTTAGCTCTTGGTACCGCAATAAAACTCGCTCATCCTCAGTGAGCTCTTCCTGTATTGCCACACGAAGAGATGGGATTTCTACTTCAAGTGGTAAGACGGCTTCACTGCCAAAGACTAAAGCATATGGGGTAGACTATGTTGGCGTTCATACTGTAACACGATATGCCCATAATGCTTCGTGCATCCGATCATGCCAATCCCTTTTATTTCGGGCAACAGTCTTTTTTAACACTTTCCCGAGAGTTTTATTAAATGCCTCAATCATTCCATTGGCCTGTGGATAATCACCTGTTGTAAAATTCCACTGTATTTTATATTTTGCAGCAAATCGAGCTGTCTTATGTGCTCTGAAATCTTTACCATTGTCGGAAATGATGCGACGTGGCACTCCAAAGCGATAGATGATGTTCCGCTCTAGAAAGTTAATGACATTGTTTGCCTTCACTTCCTGCAATGGAATTGCTTCAGCCCATTGGGAAAAATAATCCGTGGCTGCTAAAATAAATTGATGGCCTTTAGCTGAAGTGTCACACTGGGCCAATCACATCAATGCCCCATGCATCAAACGGCCATGAAGGGACAGTTGGATGGAGCGGAACGGGAGGCCGATGTTTGAAGTCTCCATGTATCTGGCACATATGGGCTATGGCATGATCGTGCAATACTTAGGCAATCAGTCATAATCCCTGGCCAATAGTACCAAGCTAATTTAACGCTATGACACATTTTTGCTCCACACTGATGGCCACCGCAAACACCTGCATGTACTTCTTTTAGTATTTGATCGGCCTCACTTCTGGACACACATCGAAGGAGAAGCTCATCAAATGATCTCCTGTACAGAACTCCTGCCTTAAGCAAACAAGATGGAGCTCGGCGTAAGAGTTGACGCCTAGTTGCAGGGTCACCTGGCAGACTACCATGATTAAAGTAATCTAAGAATGGCCTGCGCCAATCATCTTCTTCGACATTTGCAATGACTATTGTATTTACCTCGTATTCTTGAGGGATTAACTCTAATACTGCTGGGAGGAGCCATCTCTCTTCCACTGTAACTTGTACAGGTCCACTGTCAAGAAAAACAAGTGCAGCTGCAAGTTTGGCTAAAGCATCAGCTGATGCATTTTCTCCTCTTGGAATATGATCAACCTGAATGCTTTCAAATTTTTCCATTAATTTTTTCGCAACCTCACAGTAAGGCACCAGCTCAGGTTTACGCACCTCATAGATGCCCTTAATCGTCCTAATAATTAATTGTGAGTCTTCATAAACATGCAGGTTATGTATGTTCACTGAGAGTGCTAACAGCAAACCGAAAATGAGAGCTTCATACTCAGCTTCATTATTTGAGCATTCCTCCTTGAAGAGAGAAAAAGAATGATACAATGCTTTGTCACTAGGACACCTAAACACCAGCCCAGCACCAGCTCTTCTCCGTGGTGCCCCATCTGGGTCCTTTTCTACACGAGAAGCACCATCAAAGTATAATTGCCATGTATTAGTATTAACAGCAAAGACCTCCTCATCAGGAAGGTCTGTAACCAAAGGTGAATCATCTGGCACAGGATGTGCAGCCAGGAAATCAGCTAAAGCTTGTCCCTTCACAGCCTTTTGTGGGACATATGTGATGTCAAACTCCATCATTAGCACCGCCCATTTGCCGAGCCTCCCAAGAAGAGCAGGGCGACTGAGAACATATTTTATAGGATCTGCTCTTGCCACAAGTTGAATTTCGTGAGATAACATGTAATGCCTCAACTTCTTTAGAGCAAATATTAAATCAAGACAAAGCTTCTCAATACCTGAATAATTCATTTCAGCACCAACTAAAGTGCAACTCAGGTAATAGTATGCCACCTCCTTCCCTTCTTCATTATGTTGGGCCAATAGTGCACCTAAAGAAGCATCCTGAGCTGAGATATATAATATTAAAGGGCGCCCTTTTACCGGGGCTGCCAGAGTTGGAGGATTCAATAAATATCCCTTTATGCTTTCAAAGGCATTTTGACACTGATCATCCCATTGGAATGGTGCTCCTTTCTTCATCAGCTTTGAAAAAGGCTGAATGCGGCCAGAAAGGTTGGATATAAATCGCCGAATGTACGCCAATTTTCCTTGCAGGGATTTTAATTGTTTCAAATTTTGAGGCGGCGGCATCTGTCGGATTGCATTAATCCTTTTTGGGTTAATTTCAATACCACGATGGCGTACAACAAAGCCAAGGAACACACCTGATTGGACAGCAAAAGCACATTTAAGGGGATTCATCTTTAATTGATGCCTCCTTAATCTTTCAAATACCACTCTAAGATCCTCCATGTGGTGTTCTCGTCTTCGACTTTTTACCACCATGTCATCAACATAACACTCTACAGAATGATGAATGAGACGATCAAGAACATAGGTCATGGCCCTTTGATATGTTGAGCCAGCATTTTTTAACCCAAATGGCATAACTATATAATAAAAGTTACCTCTCGGCGTCCTAAAGGAAGTGTCAAAAGCATCCGCTTTATCCATCTTAATTTGATTATAGCCAGAAAACCCGTCCATAAAGGAGAGCGCTTCATATCCTGTAGTAGAATCTATAACCGTCTCAGTAACCAGGATAGGAAAATCATCTTTTGGGCAAGCACGGTTGAGGTCGCGAAAATCAACGCATACCCGAACCTGCCCATTCTTTTTCATTACAGGCACAATATTTGCTAACCATCGAGGATATTGTACCCCTTTAATGAAGCCTGCAGCAATTAATTTGTCAACTTCCGCAACTATTTGATCTTGCAGTTCTGGACGAAAGCGCCTCGGTAATTGCTTTATAGGACGGAATTGTGGATCAATTGCTAACTTGTGTGTGGCAACATCCGGATCAAGTCCTGGCATTTCTTTGTATGACCAGGCAAAACAATCACGATATTCCATCAAAAATTCTCTGTACTCTTCTCTCTCTACAGGAGTAAGTGTGGCACTAACATATGTAGGCCTGGGGTCTTCTTCAGTTCCCAAATTAATTTCGACCAACTCATCTGTAGTGAGCTCAACACCCTCTTCTAGCTGCTGTGGAGCAGGGGCAGCACCTAGGACTTCTCCATGGCTGACGGGCATAGCTTCGTGCATTCTGGACAAAAGATATTCCTCGTCCCTTAGCCCATAACAAGAGTTTGCCGCTGCTTGAAACGAACGTGCTTCATGGGGAGCTGGATATAAGTGCACAAAACCTTCCTCATCAGAAGAATAGTCTTCCCAATAATCACCTTTTGTCACTATGGAGGTCATGCAAATATTTACATGCTCCTCTTGTCTAACTTCCTCTTCATCATCCAAAAGATCACTTTCATGATATCCTAGGCCACGCCTGGAATGTGATGTGCGACCCCTTTCGATCAACCTCTCTGCTCGTTCCCACCATCCTTCACAAACAGCCGGTGGCGATGGCAACCTGCCATTTGGATGTAAGTGAAACCCAGCCTTTTTTAATAAAGGAACCATTCTTGATTCTACTTTCATGGCTGTTAACGCTTCATCATTATTTAAGTTCCTACCTGACACTCCATATACATGGTCACAGGGTAGCTGTTGTGGAACTTTATAAAAGATGGTGGGGAATGTGTGATTGCTTATACTCCGAACAACCCATAAGTCCATTGACATTGCTGTAGAAGCATATAAAGATGGAGGCTGCAGAGGGAAAGTATGCCCCTACAATTTGGGAGGAGGTGCTCCATCGCTCTCCTCCTGGGGTCTGTATGGGCATTTAAAAATGCCTGCACAATTTTGTTCAGTCAGAGACAAAGTTTCTGGGACTGTTAACATAAATGGCTCATGTGCATATTCTGTAGCAAAAGAATTCACAAAAGGTTTTGTAATTAACCTTGTATCTTTAGCGTGTGAGGCTATTTCTGTCTCTGCTCTCAACGTTACAGGAGCAGCAGATCCTATGGATATATCCACATCAGTTCTTGCCTTCAATAAAATGGGAGCTGATATCAAATTCGACTCAGACGCCGAGGAGGTATGGGTAGCTGCTGCTTTCAATAAAATTGGACTAGCTGCAGACAAACTTCGACTTAATGTTGCCAATGCACGTTCCTCTGATAGCACTTGTGATAGGGACTCATACTGGTGAGGAATGCCTGCTGAAGCTTTAGCTTGATCACGATCGCGGCCCACACGTGCTTTTGACAAAGTGGTCTTCTTCAGAGGAGTTGAACATGGTGCAACTAAGAATTCCATCTCCATGGCCAAAGAAGGGGATCCAGATGTAATTAATACATCCGTGGATGGAGTCACCCGGCCCTGATGCTTTTCAGTCTCTATGGATGAGAAATAATATTTAGCATCAGCATGATGCACTTCCTGCATGGTGTAGGGAGTAGTGTTTCCAGCAATCCGTTGTTGTTCTCCATTATTGTCCATAAACTTCAGACATTGGTGCAATGTTGAGGGAACAACACGATATTTATGTATCCATGGTCTTCCCAAAAGTGCTGAATATGATGTGTTAGCTTCTATAACAAAGAATTTTGCTTTGAAGCTGAAAGTCGACATCTGCAACTTCACAGTGATTACTCCCAAGGCAGGCTTAGCATGGTTATCATACCCACATATCACTACCTCAGTAGGACTGAGATCCTCCATTATATAACCTGCTCGTGTCAATGTACGAATAGGCATAATATTTACTGCAGAACCCGGGTCTATCAATATCCTCCTTAGATGGGCTGCTCCAATATTTCCCTCAATGTAAAGTGGGCGATTATGATCACTATGTGTCACACCCGGTTCTGCAAAAACAAAACTGAGTGCACACCGTATGTGTGTCAGGATCAAGTTTCACACATACAGCGAGCGAAAAGTGAATAATAGAGACAGTATCACATAAAAGAAAATGAATCAGAGTATTACACAGCTCAATCCTGGAAACGGAGGCTCAAACTCCACAAGCAGACGACCGGGGGTTGCGTACGCCTAGCACTCAGCAACGTCTTCAGTGAACTCCACAACAGCTTCCTTCTTCTGAGCAACATTGTTTATAGCAAGGGTGAGCACATGTCGTACTCAGCAAGTGTGGGGAAAGTATGAATGCAAGGCTAAATCAAGGAGAGGCTGAGGTTTAAAGCGATAAGCAATTTTAGTTGGTCAAACTTTTATTAGCACCTGATTACTAAGATATAAATATATACCAAACCACATTAATAAACAGAGCACCACAAGAATATGGCACAACCAGAACCACGATTTAAGTCCATCTTCAAGTTCAATTATCATGTGAGTGTCCAGGCCGCTCTTGACCGTGAGCACGGCTGTTATAACAGTTTTACACTCTGCAGAGGTTGTACACTTTCACCATAAGTCGCGTAAAAGTTCAAAAGAACTTTAAACCCAACCATGCAGCACCACAGAGGCGCATATCACACTACCGAGGTGTGACTGCATAGGGACGCTACGAGGCCTTTACAAAGATTCTCCAACAAGGTTTAGCTCGCATGGTTCCGGTGTCTGGCGCTCCTAACCCTCCCTAATAGGCATGTACCTTAGCAAAGGCTACTTCCCAAGAGGACCGGGCTAGACCGCGACTCAGTCCCCCCTTGCCCTTATCAGGTAAAGCTATTCCAAGCCAGAGTCTCTAATTACTTAGCCAAGACCAGAGCCCATTAGTCTTATGGTTGTACTGTTTTCCCGGGTGGTTCTCCATGTTCCAATTAATGCAAAGTATTCTTGTATTTAACCAGGGGTATAACATAAAGTAAAGCATGTTCATCATTGATGTTCATTAGAACCACCACAACCCAAGTATAGCAACTAGCAGTGCTACCCAACATAAAGATAAACCCAGGCAGACAAGGAATAATTATAAAAACTAGGCACTCCTTAATAGGACCCATCAATATTAAATGCAAGCACATGCAATGGTGATTAAGTAAAGTTATTGGGACAAAAGCACAAGGACACACTTGCCTTAATTTCAGAGAATAGTTGCTCAGATTATCTTCAGCTCTTAAGCTCTCGAACCACGTTCCATCTACTCGCAGCAATCATCCAAGCAAAACAAACATTCTACAGCAAACAAACAAAGATAACTAAGAACAATGCACCAATCAAAATAAAAGGTTTAAAAGAACGCACTAAACGATGGGGCTCGTTGCTAACGGTAACGGTAAATTTTGGATGAGCAAGATGTATCAATGATATATGATAAGAAATAAAAGATAATACAAATTGATATGGAATAGTACACTGTTGCATATGAGATCGTGACAAGGTGAAGTAGCTGGTAAAATATATTCAGATGATATGGTAAATAGAATAATAAAACGAACACGTGGACAGGATGGTGTGCCCGCACGCACAAGCAGCTGAACCAAGGATAGATGTGCCATACAGAGAAACGATAGACAGAAAAGCACGTTGATTTAACCTTACGTGCATGTAGTAGGGTTGGATGGCTGATAGATAGTTTAATTGAGAATGAATTACGGTAAATTGAAGGGGAAACAAAATTGCTCAATAATGCACGTATGCATCTGATTATTCAGGCAAAAGAATAACGTGGCAAGGAGTTAAACTGTTACTTCACCTTGCATAGTGAAGGGCTTCGATCTGTTGATCTCCCGGTGGGGAGGAAAATTCATGGCCCGTGCATAAGGATATGTACTGGATCTAAGCTGGCCGGGGTCTGATCGTCGATGCATTGCAGCAGACTTCATGACTAAGTTCTCACCTCGTTAACAAATAACTTGTACAGAAACATAGGAAATTAGAGAAAGAGTATACTTTGGGCTAGATGAGATTGATAAAATAATGAACATACGGGTCCTGTAGTTGCTCGGCAGCAATGGATTAAGCACGGTGTTGTTGCTGCCGTGATTCAGTGATAGATCGACGATCGACGGTGGTCTTTGAACGGGGCTTCATGGAGACAAAAACTCCTTGTGGCGACGCCTTGCTCCAACGGCGTCCGACGGCGGCGATGTTGATCTGCGGACAGGGATGCCGTACTCATCGCAGCGGAGAGCGGCAACTCGATGTTGGCGGCAAGAGCTCTTGCAGATGAGGTCGACGGCGTTGGCTTGCAGCTCGATTTGGGCAGCGCATTGCAGCGGCGCTAGGGTTTTAGATGAGGTCGGCGGCAGCTTCATGCCCAAGGATGGCGGCGCGCTGGCGGCGCTAGGGCACATGGGGCACTTCGATTAAAGATACAAAAGAAAGCTCGGGTGGTTGAGGCTTGCCGTTTATAGGAGACACGGGTCAGGCTCGGTCGGACTGGTCACGCCAACTCGATTCATATCGATGACAGGGTCACAATCGAAGTCGTTGTGTTGTTCATCGGCAGATGGAAAAGTGGAGGCACGGCATCTGGCCGGCGTTGCAGGGAACTCAAAGAAGATGGGACCAGGCTGTAGTCAGCGAAAAAGACTCCATATGTTGCAGCTAGCTTGCTTGCTGGTGCATCCTGATGCATATATACGAGTGGAGGTGATAGGAAAAACAGAATGAGCGAATAAACATGAGAGTACGCACGACATCATGAGGGTATATAGGAAATAAAATAATATAACAAAGAAGTTATATGCAGGAGTTTCTGAATTTCCATAGTGATCTCGCCAACAGTTCTTCGTGTTTCACCGGCGGCGAGGATAGACGAAGGTCGCTCGAATCGACGGCGGAGATGACGGCCGGCTCGAGCGTTGCGCGGCGAAGGCATAAGAGCGGCGAGCGGCGCTGGATGTAGATTGGCGAATCGGGCGGCAAAGCTCATCCGCGGCTCAAAGATAGTTTGAGACACCATGAATCCAAATAAAATATTTGGATCTCGTGAAAAGAATTTTAGAGCCTTCTAATAAATAGATTTAGCTCTAGGAAGAGGAGAATAATTTCCAGAAAAATCTAGAAAATTCTCAGAAGCACCTAAACGTTTAAGGAATGCATTTTTGAAACCTTAGCACCCATGAAACACCAAGATGCAACTCAGCATGAATGCAACACGCAGAGAACATTTAATTTATTTTTAGAAACACACAATTAATTTTCTTCCTAGCTAAATTCTCCGTAAAATAAATAAATGTTGGAAAAATTTTAAAATTGAGAGAAAATCGTTGTTTAATTATCCTCTAAATTCACATCCTGAAATTGGAGAATTTCAGGGTGTGACAAAACTACCCCCTTAAAAGGAATCTCGTCCCGAGATTCGAAGAAAGAAGAAACAAGGAGGAGGTAGATAAACAAGATTATTGTCGAGCGAGGCAAAATCTTGAGTCTTCATATTTTGTTGTTTTCTTCAACTTGCTTCCATCCAGTCGGCGGTGATGATGATGACCTGTACTTGTCGACATTGGGGTTGCCTTCAGCTTTCTTCTCTACGACCTCCATAGAAACAACAGATAGCAAGGAGAATGACAAGAAGGTGGAAGGTAAAAGAAGAACCCAGCTAAGAAACTGATGTCATTGTAAGTATAAGACCCACAATACACCAACAATAAATACAAAGAATCAAATCAAACCTGATCATAAAACAAACATCATCATTCAAGCACGAGAATCCACCACTCAGCACAACAAGAACGATCTAAACGTTGTTAGTAAGGGAAAAGGGTTATCCTAGCATGGGGTTTCTCTTTAGGGGAAATAGAATAAATAAGGAAGCAAAGAAATAAAGAGTGAAATAGAAATTAAAATGAGTAAAAGAATGATCAAGATTAAGAATAAAATAAGAATTAAAGAGAAGGATTATATAAATTGGATTCAGGATGATAATCATGGCAGATTCAGACATATGAAAAGACAGGCATATAGCTCTCTGTCCGAAAGTCCAAAAATCGTGAAAAGTTACCAGAAAATAGCCCATCAAAATCTGAATCCAACAAAGTTGGTTTCACATCAAACTAAGACTTGTAGCTCCAGAATTAATTCGAACAGTACAGCAAGGTCAGACGGTGACGCGAACAGATTTGAGAATGATAAAATCATTAACAGGGGAGTGAATGATCAAGAGGGAGATGAAAATAGATAGACAATGATTAAAAATTTAGCAAGAGTAAGACAAGGAAGGGTAATAAATAACAAGGGTTAAGTTTGTGAATTAAATTATCAAGGATGAGATAAGTAGACAAGGAGAAGGTCAAGGATTGTATACGAACAAGTTTCATAGCGAAATAAACCTTGGAAAACGACCATTGCTATCTAGGCTTACGTCCTACGGTCGATACAGCTCTGATACCACTTTGTCACACCCGGTTCTGCAAAAACCAAACTGAGTGCACACCGTATGTGTGCCAGGATCAAGTTTCACACATACGGCGAACGAAAAGTGAATAATAGAGACAGTATCACGTAAAAGAAAATGAATCAGAGTATTACACAGCTCAATCCTGGAAACGGAGGCTCAAACTCCACAAGCAGACGACCGGGGGTTGCGTACGCCTAGCACTCAGCAACATCTTCAGTGAACTCCACAACAGCTTCCTTCTTCTGAGCAACATTGTTTATAGCAAGGGTGAGCACATGTCGTACTCAGCAAGTGTGGGGAAAGTATGAATGCAAGGCTAAATCAAGGAGAGGCTGAGGTTTAAAGCGATAAGCAATTTTAGTTGGTCAAACTTTTATTAGCACCTGATTACTAAGATATAAATATATACCAAACCACATTAATAAACAGAGCACCACAAGAATATGGCACAACCAGAACCACGATTTAAGTCCATCTTCAAGTTCAATTATCATGTGAGTGTCCAGGCCGCTCTTGACCGTGAGCACGGCTGTTATAACAGTTTTACACTCTGCAGAGGTTGTACACTTTCACCATAAGTCGCGTAAAGTTCAAAAGAACTTTAAACCCAACCATGCAGCACCACACAGGCGCATATCACACTACCGAGGTGTGACTGCATAGGGACGCTACGAGGACCTTTACAAAGATTCTCCAACAAGGTTTAGCTCGCATGGTTCCGGTGTCTGGCGCTCCTAACCCTCCCTAATAGGCATGTACCTTAGCAAAGGCTACTTCCCAAGAGGACCGGGCTAGACCGCGACTCAGTCCCCCCTTGCCCTTATCAGGTAAAGCTATTCCAAGCCAGAGTCTCTAATTACTTAGCCAAGACCAGAGCCCATTAGTCTTATGGTTGTACTGTTTTCCCGGGTGGTTCTCCATGTTCCAATTAATGCAAAGTATTCTTGTATTTAACCAGGGGTATAACATAAAGTAAAGCATGTTCATCATTGATGTTCATTAGAACCACCACAACCCAAGTATAGCAACTAGCAGTGCTACCCAACATAAAGATAAACCCAGGCAGACAAGGAATAATTATAAAAACTAGGCACTACTTAATAGGACCCATCAATATTAAATGTAAGCACATGCAATGGTGATTAAGTAAAGTTATTGGGACAAAAGCACAAGGACACACTTGCCTTAATTTCAGAGAATAGTTGCTCAGATTATCTTCAGCTCTTCAAGCTCTCGAACCACGTTCCATCTACTCGCAGCAATCATCCAAGCAAAACAAACATTCTACAGCAAACAAACAAAGATAACTAAGAACAATGCACCAATCAAAATAAAAGGTTTAAAAGAACGCACTAAACGATGGGGCTCGTTGCTAACAGGTAACGGTAAATTTTGGATGAGCAAGATGTATCAATGATATATGATAAGAAATAAAAGATAATACAAATTGATATGGAATAGTACACTGTTGCATATGAGATCGTGACAAGGTGAAGTAGCTGGTAAAATATATTCAGATGATATGGTAAATAGAATAATAAAACGAACACGTGGACAGGATGGTGTGCCCGCACGCACAAGCAGCTGAACCAAGGATAGATGTGCCATACAGAGAAACGATAGACAGAAAAGCACGTTGATTTAACCTTACGTGCATGTAGTAGGGTTGGATGGCTGATAGATAGTTTAAATGAGAATGAATTACGGTAAATTGAAGGGGAAACAAAATTGCTCAATAATGCACGTATGCATCTGATTATTCAGGCAAAAGAATAACGTGGCAAGGAGTTAAACTGTTACTTCACCTTGCATAGTGAAGGGCTTCGATCTGTTGATCTCCCGGTGGGGAGGAAAATTCATGGCCCGTGCATAAGGATATGTACTGGATCTAAGCTGGCCGGGGTCTGATCGTCGATGCATTGCAGCAGACTTCATGACTAAGTTCACACCTCGTTAACAAATAACTTGTACAGAAACATAGGAAATTAGAGAAAGAGTATACATTGGGCTAGATGAGATTGATAAAATAATGAACATACGGGTCCTGTAGTTGCTCGGCAGCAATGGATTAAGCACGGTGTTGTTGCTGCCGTGATTCAGTGATAGATCGACGATCGACAGTGGTCTTTGAACGGGGCTTCATGGAGACAAAAACTCCTTGTGGCGACGCCTTGCTCCAACGGCGTCCGACGGCGGCGATGTTGATCTGCGGACAGGGATGCCGTACTCATCGCAGCGGAGAGCGGCAACTCGATGTTGGCGGCAAGAGCTCTTGCAGATGAGGTCGACGGCGTTGGCTTGCAGCTCGATTTGGGCAGCGCATTGCAGCGGCGCTAGGGTTTTAGATGAGGTCGGCGGCAGCTTCATGCCCAAGGATGGCGGCGCGCGGCGGCGCTAGGGCACATGGGGCACTTCGATTAAAGATACAAAAGAAAGCTCGGGTGGTTGAGGCTTGCCGTTTATAGGAGACACGGGTCAGGCTCGGTCGGACTGGTCACGCCAACTCGATTCATATCGATGACAGGGTCACAATCGAAGTCGTTGTGTTGTTCATCGGCAGATGGAAAAGTGGAGGCACGGCATCTGGCCGGCGTTGCAGGGAACTCAAAGAAGATGGGACCAGGTGTAGTCAGCGAAAAAGACTCCATATGTTGCAGCTAGCTTGCTTGCTGGTGCATCCTGATGCATATATACGAGTGGAGGTGATAGGAAAAACAGAATGAGCGAATAAACATGAGAGTACGCACGACATCATGAGGGTATATAGGAAATAAAATAATATAACAAAGAAGTTATATGCAGGAGTTTCTGAATTTCCATAGTGATCTCGCCAACAGTTCTTCGTGTTTCACCGGCGGCGAGGATAGACGAAGGTCGCTCGAATCGACGGCGGAGATGACGGCCGGCTCGAGCGTTGCGCGGCGAAGGCATAAGAGCGGCGAGCGGCGCTGGATGTAGATTGGCGAATCGGGCGGCAAAGCTCATCCGCGGCTCAAAGATAGTTTGAGACACCATGAATCCAAATAAAATATTTGGATCTCGTGAAAAGAATTTTAGAGCCTTCTAATAAATAGATTTAGCTCTAGGAAGAGGAGAATAATTTCCAGAAAAATCTAGAAAATTCTCAGAAGCACCTAAACGTTTAAGGAATGCATTTTTGAAACCTTAGCACCCATGAAACACCAAGATGCAACTCAGCATGAATGCAACACGCAGAGAACATTTAATTTATTTTTAGAAACACATAATTAATTTTCTTCCTAGCTAAATTCTCCGTAAAATAAATAAATGTTGGAAAAATTTTAAAATTGAGAGAAAATCGTTGTTTAATTATCCTCTAAATTCACATCCTGAAATTGGAGAATTTCAGGGTGTGACACTATGCTCCATTATCTGATCTTCTTCTGAAAATGTGATCTGATTTACATACAAAAGTTTATCATCTAGACGGTGTCTCGCCATCGCTGCCTGATACTCATGTGGTTTTTGCATAGCTGTAACTAATGCTTCTCTTAATTCAGGTAACAACATCAAAGCATCATACACACTTAACATGGCTGGGATGCGCTTCAATTGAGCAACAATATTATACTCCACATCATGTCCTTCCTGATTTCTTGCCTTTTCTTGCTCACGAGATGGAGTTGCTTCCTTGTTGGGCGGCATCCTTTCTTTATCAGCTCTGTACTGTCTAGACTTCAAGGGCTCCTGAAATTCTTTACCCCCACATAAATTCATGTTAACTTCTTTCAATTTCCCTTCTTCTGGTGAGTCTTCGCCAAACATTTCTGCGCACTCCTGACTCGTGAATACTACTTCACTTTCAGAGCTATCTGCATCCTCACTAATATGTGCCATATTGCAAGAAACTTTATTTAGTGAGCTACCTAAGTCAAAATCACACTGAGGCTGCTCGTGTTCTTTAGGGAAGAACTGGGCCAATGTAGGCAATGCTGGCTTTGCTCGAGGAAAATGCTCGTCGCCCTCGGACTTAGGCACAAACCTTGCTGGCATACGGCGCTTGCTCGGTTCAGACCTTTTTCTGGTCGCTGGTGCAGCCTTCTGTAGGGGACTTGGAACAGGGTACCTACGATGACCTCTTCCCTGATAATGCTTGTGTTGTACTTTATGCCAGGACTGCCCGCTATTTCCAGGAATTACTGGCAAGAGTTGGAGACCTTCAAGTTGGTTCTGAACCTGTGATAATGGCAACCAATGCCCTGTTTCATCAGCTTGATGTTCCTGGTATGTTCCAAATTTAATAGCTGACACCATATTTACTTGATGATAATCTGGATTTACTGCTTGAGGGTCCAAAGTCAATTTCTTTTCATCAATGGACCGCTGCAGCCATTCTTTGAAGGCAACACAATCTTCTATCACATGGCCCACATACCGATGATACGGGCAATATAGAGGGTTATCTGTCATCCCAGCTTGGTCGGGCCGCCGAGGTTCAGGTAAACTTAAGGCTCCTCGTGCCAATAGCTGATCAAAGAAACTCTTCACCAGATCACGTCGGAATATATACTGTTTTTTCAACAATTCTTGAATGCTGGCGCGTGATCTTTGCCCTGATTCATTCCTTGCTCCAAGGAATTGTGCATTATTACGGGGTGCTGTAGACATTACTAACAACCTGGTAGTGTTGCTCTCAGCTTGTGCTTTAGGCTTTCCCCCATTATTAAAAGCCTTAGCTGCTGTATTAAACTTCTTGTTGTAGTCGGAAGCACCCGCATTTTTGTAGAGCTCCATGATATGCGGGGCCTTTTCAAATTCTAACTTTGTAGCAGCCACTTTCCAAGTGCACTAAATGTTTTTGGTTCACGGCGAGATACCTCCAATGACCAGTAGTGCTGTTGCATTCCATAAACACACATTTCTACGGCATCTTCGGGATGCATTTCTCTAGTTAAACAAACATAGCTGTTACGGAACCGGAGAATATAATCATCAATGTTCTCATCTCTCCCTTGTTTTATCTGAGATAACTCTAGAAGAGATGTGTCTTTGCTCATACTTATAAAATGAGACTTGAATAAATCTTTCATCATTTGCCAATTGCGTACTGACCCGGCCGGGAGACGGCCATACCAATGGAAGGCAGACCCTGTCAAAGATGCAGAAAATTGACGAAGTAAAAGTGATGGGACCCTTGCCGACTTCGTAGCAGACTGGACAGAGAATCAAGCTCCGGCTGACAACGAGATAGTTGAGTACTGGGAGATGTATTTTGATGGCTCCCTCCAGATTAAAGGAGGCGGCGCAGGCGTACTCCTGATCTCCCCAAGTGGACAGGAACTAAAATACGTCCTTCAAATCATGTTCCCAGTATCCAACAATGCAGCCGAGTATGAAGCAGCCTTGCACGGTCTCCGCATCGCTGTATCTTTGGGCATCAAACGCCTGATGGTACGCGGGGACTCTGCCCTGGTCATAAACCAGGTAAACAAGGATTGGTCCAGGTCCAATGAGAAGATGGATGCTTACTGCGAGGAAATACGGAAATTGGAAGGGAAATTCTATGGCTTAGAGTTCCATCATGTGGTGCGCGACTATAACAAGGCAGCTGATGAGCTTGCCAAGATGGGGTCCACCCGTGAAGGCGTCCCACCCGGAGTTTTCATACAAGATCTTGTTAAACCATCTATCAAGATAAACCCGGATGGCACTGTCGCGGAGCAACAAGTCGGAGAATCCCTGGAGTCAGCCACATTAGTGGTAGACGAAGCATTGGACTGGAGGACCCAAATCATCGACTATCTTGACAGCGACATATTGCCCACAGAGGTCGCAGAAGATAAGGATCTAAAGTCGCTCCACGAACAAATCGTGCGGCGCAGCAAAAGCTACGTCATCATCGGAGACAAGCTGTATCGTCGATCTGGAGCTTCTCAGATTCTCCAGAAGTGCGTGAGTCGCGCAGAGGGTATTGAGCTCTTGACAGACATACACAAAGGAATCTGTGGTAATCACGCCGGGGCTAGAACCATTGTGGGTAAAGCCTTCCGGTCTGGTTTCTACTGGCCGACTGCTGTAGCAGACGCAGAAAATATTGTGCGGCACTGCCAAGGGTGTCAGTATTTTGCAAGGCAAATACACGCACCAGCACAGCAGCTGCAGACTATACCAATGTCCTGGCCCTTCGCTTGTTGGTGCTTGGATATGATTGGTCCATTCAAGAAGGCGACGGGTGGTTTTGACCATGTCTTAGTGGCTATTGACAAGTTCACCAAGTGGATCGAGGTGAAACCAGTCAACAAGCACACGGCAGTCAAGACCATTGAGTTCTTCACCGACATCACTCATCGCTTCGGAGTCCCAAATCGTATCATTACAGATAATGGTACGAACTTCGTAGCACAGGAGTTCAAGGATTGGTGCAGCGAGAGGAACATCAAGTTATGCCCTGTTTCCGTGGCGCACCCAAGGGCCAATGGCCAGGTTGAAAGAGCCAATGGCGAAATAATCGAAGCACTCAGGGCCCGTATATTCAAGAAGCTGAAGCAGTACGATGGCCGATGGATCAAGGAGTTACCAGATGTAGTCTGGGGACTGCGGACCCAGCCGAGTCGTGCCACGAAGCAAACCCCGTTCTTTCTAGTTTACGGCTCCGAAGCTATCCTACCAACGGACATTGCATACGGCTCGCCCCGAGTGGAGTTCTATGATGAATACTACGCGCAAGTGGCGCGCATTGAAGACCTCGATAGCATCGAGGAGAAGAGATTGGCTGCCCAGATCCAAGCCGCGCGTTACGCTCAGGTCCTTCGACGGTATCATGATTGAACCGTCAAGCAGAGGTCTTTTGAAGCAGGCGACTTGGTTCTGAGGAGGAAGCAAGACACTAAGGGCGCGCACAAGCTTGCGTCCCCTTGGGAGGGACCATACATCATCAAGTCAGTGAGTCGCCCAGGCTCATATCGCCTCATGACGGAGGACGGCGTAGACATTCCAAATCCATGGAACATCGAGCACCTACAGCGTTTCTACGCATGATCCAGTTATGTATTCATCTTTTTTGTTCATTAAGATATGTTTTCCCGAGTGATTTTTATGGATAATCATCCCCAGTCTCGACTCGGCAGAATTATAATATGAGTTATCAATAAAGTTGATTTCATTTCCTATCTATATCTACTACTCGAATTTCCTCTTTCGCGTCACGCACATAAAGTATGAGTGGAACAAACTTTAAATCGAGGGGGAAAGTACTCGCCAAGTCAAAGCTCTACACGCACGACAAAGCTCGGCGGCATGAGACTAAGACCAACGAGGCTAATCTACTCCGTAACAGGTCAACCACTCAGAAATTAAGGCCAGCGCAGAAAGAAAGGGAGTAGTAGTTCCATAAAAATTTATATACAATAACAAAGGCTTAAAACATTGTTCAAAATATTGCTTCTGTCACATACTACAGAGATTCTATCAAATTTAAACTGCAGGGTCACCAACACCAGAAGGGGCCGCATCATCAGAGTCATCGACAACGTCCTTGGACAGGACATTGGCGATCGGCTCCACTTCAAGCAGCAGTCTGCTCACATCATCTTCAGAGGTGCCAGCAGCGTACCCGCTGCCGAGTGGCTCCAGATCTGATGCTGGGAACAGAGACTTCAGGACCGCCAAGACATGCCCGCAGCTGGCTTGGCTGATGGAGCAAAGCTGGCGCCGAAAGAAGCGTGGAAGCGCCCGAGTGCGGTCGAGGATAGAAGCCGAAGATGATGCTGCCTCCGGCTCGATCTCCTCCGCTACCACTCGGACAGCATCTTCCAGCGCGCTCTTCTCGGCACGCAGTGTCTCCACCTCGCCCTCCAGCCGAGTCACCTTGGTAGTGAGCTCTGCAAATTGGGCCATAATCCGGTACCGGTAATCTACAGAAAGTCAGGTCTGGATAGTATATTCACGTCCGACATAAAAAAAAGAATAACATACCTCTAAGCTCCTGTGCGGCCTGGGCTTCGTTGAGCTTAGCCTGCTCCACCTCTCCGCGAAGATCGCGATTGGTGCGCCGGGCTTCCTCCAACTCGGCCTGGTGTTGGGACGCAGCGGCTTCGAGCTCAGCCACTCGGGCCACCAAGGAGTCGGCCTTAGCGGCTGCAGAAGCAAGCTCTTGAATCTCCGAGGTTTTTGCGTCGGCATCAGCAGCTATGTCCAGCAAAAGACAGTCAGATGACACAACAAATAAGCGTACCATTCGGTACTCAACCTAAACAAGAAAGATGGCTCAGGAATACCTCGGCTATCTGTCCCATACGACGATGGAGCGACCTGAACTCCGCCAGAGGAGTCATAGGAGCACCACCACCCGGAGCCACGACCGCTGCAGGAGCGACTCCGACCTCTGCAGTCTGGGGCTCCTCCATCGCCGCAGTCTGCTCAATCACAGGAGCAGGCTGGGGGCTGCCCAGTGGAGCTAGCAGTATGGTCGGCGATGCTGGAGCAGGACTCGGCGGAGCTGGGGTTGGTGCTCGCGGTGACTCTGGTGGCGGCTCCACAGGCTGATCGCTAGGAGGATCAGCCGAGTGGTAAGAAACTTCTGGCACTTGGATTGTCGGGATCTCTGTCTCGCCGACTGGCTGCGGCGCAGATCCCGCAAAGGGGATCTCAGACGGCGTGCTGCAGGATAAAGCAAATAAGGAGTAATTACAGGAAAACTTAAAAGTCAATCAAAGGTTGACAATATTTCTTACCGAGTAGATACGCGCATTCTCGGGCGCTTTCCTCTCCGAGTGGGGGAAGGAAGGTCCCTCGAACTTGCAGTACTCAAAGGTACTATGGCAAGGGGCGACTGCTCCGAGCTGATAATTGGGGGCGGGATTGAAGACCCGGCACCACCAGCTTTGTCATCATCCGAGTCAGATGACTCGGTGAGGATGAGTTGGCGACGGCTCGGTGCATCCCCAATCACGATCCCGTTGAAACAGAAATCTTCCGCTTCTTCGGGACGACGGCAGCCTTGCCACCACTCGGCGACAACACGTCTGGAGAAGGTGAGGATGACAGACTGATATCCGAGTCATGCAAGTCACTCTCACCTCCTCCGAGTGCTTCTTCAGCAGCACCGGCTCTGCGCGGCGCCGGTTGGTCCACTCCCTTCGGCATCTCAGACAGAGGAGGGATCGAAACAAAAGCAGCTCGGCCCTGCAAAAGTTGGGTTCAGTTCTTTACTGAGATTACACCCAATGGGTGGAATTGAAAACATAAAACAGCAACAAATTAATTCAGTACCTCAGGACGAGGATTGGACAAGTTGAACGCCGGAGGACCATCAGAAGTCCTCAGGGAAGTCCCTGTCGCAAAAAATTTGCCAAGCCGAGCTGCAGCTTGGTCCTTATCAACACGCTCGGGGGCTTCACGCGTGTTGTCCCCCTCGGCGTAGTACTCATACGCCGGATGAGCCTGCTGCTTGAGGGGCTGGATCCGGCGCAGCACGAAGTTGGCTGCCACTCCTACGGCAGTCAACCCTCTGTCCTTCAGCTCGGCTATGAAGCCCAGCAATTCCCGAACCTCGTCCATCTCGCTATATTTGGGAAGAGAAATCCAGGACTTGGAGGGAACAGGACGAGAATCAATTTCAGGAGAGATGGCAGGCGAGTGGTTTCCTATGTAAAACCACTCGGACTGCCACCCTTGTTAGAAGTAGGAAAAGGGATGTCAAAGTATTCCTGGGTTCGACCCTCACGGAGCTGGAGCCCGGCGCCTCCGACTACTCGCGGGCACTCGGTTCCAGGATAAGGCTTCAGCAAGAAAAGATGAAGAAAGAGATTGAAGTGAGGTTCTATCCCAAGATAGGCCTCACAGAGATTGATGAAGATAGCAATGTGAAGAATGGAATTGGGGTTCAATGCGCAAAGACTGATCACATAAAAATGGAGCAGGCCACGGAGAAAGGGGTGCGCAGGAACACCCAATCCACGCAGAAGAAAAGACTCAAACACCACCAAATCAGAGGAATTTGGGGTGGGGAAAGACTCACCGGAGGCTGCACGCCACTCGGCGGTTTGCTAGTCTGGGAGGATGCCGTCGATGACGTGCTGCTCGAGGCGCCTGGTGGTGGTAGTGGAACTCCTCCACTCGGCGGCGCGATCCACGGTGACATCGACGGCGGTCTTGGGCTTGGCCGACCGACCCCTTCCTGGCGACCTCTCCTTCCGCTTCGGGGCTTCCTTCCGCTTCGGCGCCATGGCTGCAGTAAGCAGGGGCTGAGGATTGAAGATTAGAGGTTATGAAAGTGGATCTAGGGTTTGCGCTCGAGCGAGGAGGAGAACTTGGGCGCTGAGAAGGCGAATGGCGAAAAAGGAAGAAGGTTGCGGCGGGGATGGCTTATCCACGGCTTTCAGAGTCTTGACACGATCGTGCCGAGTCGAATCAAGACTCGGGGCTTTACAATATTTTATTGTTGACCCTCGACCAGAATATTCTATTCTGCTCAAGGCTCGGGGGCTACACCCAATGGGTGCACCAGGAGGTGCACACCATTGAAGATCGAGATTTTGACGGAGAAAAGTTGAAGACCTTTGGCCAATTTCATACTAAAATTGCCCAAGGCTCGGGGGCTAAGTGTATTCACTTCGCTGTCGCGTCGTGAAAAAGAGCACTTCTTCCCCTCACTATGGCTACAATTGAAGAATTGTTTTCAGGAACGTTTGAGCAAGCACTCGGATCTTCTTCGAAACCACTCGGATGAGGTCCTAGACAACTTGAGAGCACTCGGATCATGCAAGAAAAAGACAGAACAATTACAGCCAACGATCGGCCAAGAAGTGCTCGGGGGCTACTGTGGGGATATAGTACCCGGGTACCTCACGAGCAAGCCTGGCAGCCCACCAAAAGGGGGGCGGCCCGGCCCACCGTTCTGGACCTGATGACGTGCGGGACAAGTCGGCGCACGAAGGAAGGATCTGGAAGGAGGAGTTCTAGTTAGAATAGGAGTTTTTGTAAAGAAGGAAAGGATCCTTAGAGATAGGATCGGCTGCAAACCGACTTGTAACCCTGCCCCCCGATATATAAGGTGGGCAGGGACCCCCTCCAAACATCGAAACTCACGAAAACCACAACAATCCAACTCACATCGAGATACAATCCACGCAATACAACACCCCAAACAGGACGTAGGGTATTACGTCGAGTCGACGGCCCGAACCTGTATAAACCCTTGTGTCTGTCCATCCTAACCATCTTGCTTCCGATCTTTGCGATCTTCCCTACATACAAATCACTTCCGTGGGCTACCCCGTGGAGGACTGCCGGAGAATATATCATCGACAATATGCTCGAGAGTGATTAGCATAACCAAAAAAAATTCCATCCATCGAACGAGACTCAAACTTGTCCAAATTTCCTTTCTTCAGAATGAAACACTTGCAACCAAAAACCCGAAAGTGACTCACACGGGGGGAACGACCATGGAAAAGCTCATGGCAAGTTTTCTTCTTGAAAGCACGAAGGAAAATCCGATTTGAAACATTGCAAGCTGTTTTCACCGCTTCTGCCAAATACACAAGATGTTCTCTAGCATCTCCACTTCCATCAAATTGCCTAAACTTAGGTGGGTGCCATCCGGCAGGGAAAGCGACTCTATCATGCCATGCCTCATAGGGCTTCTCAAGTTCACTCTCAAGGTTGCGAGGTGCATGTTCTTCTGCAATTTGCTTCATCTTTCTATTAATCAATTCCTCTGCAATATCATGGTAATCCTTTAAAGTCCCTGGAGCTAGACCAGAGGTGGACTGTGCTGGCAAAGCTGCTGATACACCCAAGTTTATTCCTCCTGATGGTAGAGCGGGCTCAATGATGGGAACTGCAGGAGGCGGATTATAGGAGTGAGCTGTAGCTTCCAACTCTGCAATTTGTGGGTCAATTGCAAACTGTGGAGGAGGAGGAGGCGCCGCAGCTTGATTTTCCACAAGGCCTGCAATCATGTTAAAGAGTTGGTCGAGCCTAGCATCCATATGGTCCATTCTCATAGCATATTCCTGCCCCGGTGCCACAAAATTATGAGCATTTGAATTTTGCCCCGCTTCATGAAGAGGTTGTCTTCCAACTCGATCAGAACCAATCGATGGAGCAACTGGGGGTGGTGCATGTGCATGTGGTACTGCATTTTCATGGTGAGCACCAACTGGTGCAGCAACTGTAGGTGGCGCTATGTTCCCATGGTGAGCACCAACTGGTGCAGCAACCGGAGGTGGTGCTATATTTCCATGTTGAGCATCAACTGGTGCAATAACTGGAGGTGGTGTTACATTTCCCTGTACAACAGCAGGAGGTGGTGCATGTGGACCCGGATTCCCATGAATAGCGCCGACCGGCACAGCGGCAGGAGGCGGTGCCTGTGGGGCTTGGTTTTCAAGGTTAGCACCAACTACTGCAGTGGCTGCAGGGTTGTTCTGCCCAGAATGCACATGTACGGGAACAAGATTCTTGTCTCCAATAATATCCTCATCATCCGATGGTATGGAGGGAGCAAGTTCAGAATAGTGAGGTGAGCCTGGCAACCTCCTTATTGATGAGGACGATTCCGAATCCGATGCTTCATCATTTTCTTGTTCATCTGATGAAGTATCTAAAGAGCCTGCCATGCTTTGTTGGGCCACTTCTCTCAATCGTGTACCCACGCCTGGTCGTTCTAAAATTTGTTGAAGCTGGTGAGGATCACGAGGGAGCCGAGAGGCTATATCCCTATAACGTGAACTAGATTGATCTTGCCCTTTGGCCTTTTCTTTTTGGTGGCTGCCTGATGTAACTGGGAGGCATGGTGCCGGTGATATGTTCCTCTGTAATAGGGATGGATTCTTCAAGATAATAGGTGTTGGATTTGGAAGAATTTCTTCATCTGATGAATAGGTGAACTCATGGGACACATGAGGTGGTTCCCATTCAGAATCTGAATTTTGCATATTCTGAACTGTTACCATTCCACACATCTCTGTGTCACTTTGTCGCCCATTTTCCTCAAGTTGTTTATCTGCAGGTTCATCATCTACTGATTTGGCATGGTCAACTTGCTTTGTAACCTGTTTGTCTTGCGAAGAGCCTCCTATTTCTAATGCAGATCCTCGTGGAACAGCAGGAGGTACTTGTTTAGGCTCTTCTATGTTAGTGCCTGCCGGCTCAACTCTACGTGGCTTAGGAGCCAAGTGGTCTATCAAGAAATTGTATCTCTGATTTCTAGCAAGGACCGGAGATACTTGAAGTGTGACACGCTCATTATCAGTGTAGATGCGACCATCAGCTCGAACGCGGTCCTGTACATGGTTCAATACAATATCCTGTAACTCACGATACATGGCTTCTCGACTCCTCTTGCGCCTTTCACGCTTTTGCTGATTCGAGACTGCATAGCGAATTCTTGATGGCGTGGGAGGAACTTGGGGTCGTGGCGCAACACGAAAAGGTGCTCTTGACGTGTTGTGCTGCCCCATTGGGAACTGTTCAGTTTGTGGTCTTGTTGTATTTTGTCTTTTGAAGGAATTCTGGGCACGCCATTGCGGCTTATACTCTCTTGTGGGAGCAGGATGATATTGTCGCTGCTGATAATTTCTTTGGGGAGAAATCTGTGTATGTTCCTGATAGTTATTAGCCAGAAAATCACGTCGAGGAACCCACATTTGCCGTGGCTGCTGATTGTAAAATCTTGGCCTGCCCCTGTAACTTGGCCTGCCCCTGTACAAGGACGGGCCTGGCCTGTCCTGGTTCTGAAGCTGCCGCTGCATCCCACTAATCTGACTTTGTAACTGCTCAAGCTGTTGTTGCAATTCCCCAGCTCTAGGAGCCGGTGCCTCACTTGACAAGGTTGCAAATCTGTTAGAAGATGCAAGGTAGCATGGCACACATGACCGGAGTCGTCGAATGCTTGCTTCAGAAAACGAGCTGAACTTTGCAACCTGTTCTGCAATGGTTCGCCTCCAAAATTCATTCATGATGGTTTCCCTAACAAGCTCCGTCGCCACTCGCCAATTGCTTCTTTGGTACCCATTCTCTCTGGGAGATCACATAAGGCTCTCTGATAGGAGCGGTGTGCTGGAACACACCACGCTTACTGTTAAAATCAGTATGCTTGGATGCATGGTACTCTCTGTTGTAATCAACGCGATGCTGATCCTTTTTGCAGTCCTTTGGTGGTGCAAAGCTTTCACCAACACGAGCTCTCAGCTGCGCTTGGAGCTTCCTCGCCTGTTGCCTCTTTCTCCGATAGTTTCTTGAAATTTTTCTGCGTACGGCGTAAATAGAATGCGGGCGTGCCAGTATATGATAGTATACAAATAAATAAATAAAACACACAGAGACACAATAAAGTGGAAAACTTGCTTTCTTTATTCATTCTCGAAAAAATCTTTTACAAGTCTCCTTTTACATATATCTCTGCATAGCGCCTTAAGGTACGGACGATTGCATAGTTCTTGAATCCTAGAGCCTCGCAAGAACTCTAGTTAATTACATCCATAGGCCAAGCCCATAGAATGCCTCTGATTATGCTTCTGCGTCAAACGATCGTCGCGATCAAGCGTCTTGTCCTGTATTCCGTAGATGATTGCTGCACATATATAATAATAATAATAAATGCCAAGCGACTTGATGCCATATTCCACCACGCACAAGAATTTAACTAAAATCTCTAGATATGAAAAATGTGTTCGGCCTCGTCGGTCGCGAATGAATATGTCCAGCCTCGTAGGTCAGGACATGGTAAAGACTTCCGGCCTCATCGGTATCGGAAGAATAATGAATAATTAATCCGAGACTTTTAGCTAAATCCCTGGCATCACAGAATATAACTCTCATCTATGGCCAGGCCATTAGCATAAACTTGATTTCTTTATTCCCTTTTAATAAACCTGCATAATCACACTTGCAACTTGATTAAACAAATGCCTTAGATCAAGGAAGGGCATTATAGCAGCATATCCCTTCTTTGCCCATAATTGTTGTAACGTGAGCTCATATAATGACTCTGCAATTCATATTACAAATGTTGCAATCCGGCTGCCAGAACAACATATATTGCAGACCTGCTCACACAAATGTGCTATGCACTGTTGCCCATACGACAATACTCCTCATGGATCTATTTTGTACCTGCAAAAACTAGGAGAGAAGAGAATATGCATGCACCAAGTGCTGCCGGCAGTGGTGTATACCACTGATCTTTTATTTCCAAGACACAAGTGTCACCGGCACTGTTTTCTTTTAAGATCACGGCTGAAGATCTGATGCCTGCCGCACTGCCTTTTTACAAGGCATGTTCCTGCGAGAGAATAACAAAAAGAAAATTGCAGGCCTCCATGCCATGCGCAATCACTCACCACACGACAGTGCCATAGGCACGAGGAGAAGAAGCGCTGATGACGATGAAGTCGATCTGCCGGCGAGACCCGCCAAGCTCGTCTGCGACGGTGAGGCCGATCTCCAGGCGACGGTGATGTATGTGTGTGTGGGTGTGAATGGATGAAGATGAGTGGTGTGTGCGTGTGATTTCTGGAGAGGTCCAGCCGGGGGCCTTTCACCTGCAAGATAGAAGACTATATATATAGAGGAGGGGAGGTAGGTCGAGCCTCTGGGAGATGAGTGCGTCGCCGGCCTTCAGTTCAGATGGCCCGTGATAAGAGCAGGCCGTTGCCTCTCGGCGCGTCACATGCTCGTTCAAAATTTGAATGCTAATATCCCAATCGCATGCACGCAACAACACATGCTAAACCAATACTCGCTAATTACTGGAGCGTTGGCCCAGCTCAGAAAAGGTCCCCATCAACAAGTGAGGTGGGTCAATTTGTTTTACTGTCCAGGATTATTATCCATCGCAGCGCGCCTAAGGGGATATTTGCACGATAGGCATGGACTGCGGCCTGGAAGCTTCTAGGTCATTGACCTTGCTGCAAGTATTCGTACCTGTACACATATACGTACAATCATTAGCGGCATGGCCGTAATTAACAGAAAAGCTGCCTGGCCATTGGTTGGTTGGGCCTTTGAACGTGACTCTCTCCAAATATTTTAATTGCCTTGCTGTGCATAGCCCACTTAAATATTTTCCACACATATATACTTTCTCAGCCAATTAAACTTAAGTGTTAATTCTAAATATTTCGATATGCTAATGACAAGCTAGCTCTTTTATGTGTGCATATCGATTCACCTCTTAGGCATGACAATTTTATCATCAAACAACGATCCATCTTTTTCTGATCAGTATCGGCATGGGTGCCTGCATACCGGCACAGGTTGTTAAAGGCAAGATCTCATTCATCTTCCTCTCAATCAGACCATCTGGAATGTGGTGAGCTCTGAAAGCGGCCTGGAAGTCGTTCAAGGTCACTACGGTATTCTCGGGGAGAGTGGCAAGGTGGTTCTCCCACCAAATAAGTGTGGGTCCTCGAAGCACCTGGGCAGTGTACTTAGCTTTGCTCTCCTCTAAGCATGGCAGGGCAAGCACAGAGAATTTGGATTCCACAGAACGAACCCATGCGTCAGCATTCAGCGGATCAGTCGCCTCATGGAAGGTTGGCGGTTGCGTGCTCAGAAAGTGACCATAGCAAGCAACTTGGGGTTGAGCATCCTGATGTCCCCCTAAGCATTGCCGCAGTAGTTGGTGCTACCCACTGAGCATCTTCCGCATCATCTCGGTTTGGGTGACAAAAATGCCTGCGTCGGGTTTTACGGGGGTTGCTGCTGGTTGGTTTGGGCACTACTGTTTTGCCTAGCGGTGAAGTTGGTGTGGCGAGTCGAGTCAACCATCTGCAAAATCATTTACTCATCAGCCACATGATCTTCAAACTCGTTTACAAGGTAGACAAGGTAATCATGTGCGAAAATTGTAAACGTCCATCGCAGAAATTTTCTCAACAGCAAGGCTTTCAGAGAATGTAACATTCCACAAATTCGCAGTCTGTTACTTGTATAAAAAATCGAAATTTCAAAAAAAAATTATGTGAATTGTTGTGAGCCATGAATTAATATACAACATAAGTTAAACGCTCTCTCTAAATTCCAAGTAATTAAAATATGCATAAAATAATTTTTCATATTCATGCATGTGTGATTTGGATTTTATCCTGAATTGATAAATTCCATTCGGGTTTGTTTGATTTTGTTGAGTGTAGTTTATATTTGAAATCCCATTTCAAATATAAACTAAAAACTAACTAAAACCTAACTTAACTAATCTAACTCAGCCCAGACCTACCGAAGTCTACTAACCACCCTCTAACTCTGTAACATCCCGCAAATTTGCAGTCTGTTACTTGTATGAAAAATCGGGATTTCAAAAAATTTTGATTGAATTGTTGTGAGCCATGAAATAATTTGCAACTTAAGTTAACTGCTCTATCTAAATTTTTAGTAATTAAATTGTGTAGAAAATAATTTTCATGACAATGCATGTCTGATTTGAATTTTATCCAGAATTGTTAAGTTCCATTCGAATTTTGTTTGGATTTAATTGTGTGAGATTTGTATTTGAAACCTAGTTTCAAATACAAATTAAAACTAACTCAGCCCAGCTAACCGGCCAGCCTACCCCCCTAGCCCTCATAGCCCGCTAACCAGGCCGTCGGCCTACCAACCTCTTTCCCCCGCGGCCCAACTCCCTCCGCTCGGCCCAGCTATCCCCCGGCCCGTCATTCTACCACATCCCTCTCCTCCTCTCTTTTCTCGCTGACGCCCGGGCCCCACTCACAGCTTTCCCCTTCCCTCTCTCACCTGCCGTCGTCCCCGTGTCGCGATAGGAGGAGCGTCCCGCCTTGACCCCGCCGCGTGTGCCCCATGACAAAAACCCTAACCCGGCCGCCCTTCTAGAAGCTCCCCCTAAGGATTTTCCCGTCCTACCCATCGGCGTCCGTGCCTGGCCCGCATGCCGAGCTGCTCCAGCCGCGCCAACCCTAGCGCCCGCGAACTTGATTGGCAGCCGCGTGTCCCAGCGCCCTCTCTCCGCACACCCCAGCCGTCCACGCCGCGCCCTGTCTCTCGTGCCTTGCGCCATGACCATAAAACTGAGGCAGCCGCCTCTGCCTCACCCAAGCAGCCACCTTGGGGTTTCCATCAAGCCGCGCCGCCACTAGGAGGAGAAGGAGGAGGGAAGGTGTGGCAGAACCGCTCAAATTAATCCGGCTTAAGTGCGCTAACCTTCCACTGGTCATCACGCAATTAAATCAGAGTAATCTGACAGTCTGTCGGGTCGAGCCCGATGCAACCACGAACAGTTACCTCGATCGAAACAAGTCATACAAATACCCACTCGAAGGTGGATACCAGAGATTACAACAATCCACAATATTAAATAGGTCCCACTTGAGATAATTTATTACAAACCAAGTTCAGTGCATAAAGTAACTGTTATCTCAGAGTTTTGAAGCAGCGGAAAACAACTAATTTTATTCGAATGGAATGACGTCACGTGAAGCCGTCGTGACATCACTCAGAAGCATCCTCGTCCCAAACAACGGTCCATGAGGAAGGGTGGTTGGCCAGGTAAGACCGGCAACCATCTCCTCAAGAGCGCTACCTGAAAACAATTCCACAAGCAAGGCTGAGTATACTAATACTCAGCAAGACTTAACTGTCGGGTGTTAACTACAACACCAACTTCTAGACATGCAAGGCTTTTGGCTGGTGGGTTTGTTTTGCCAAAAAGCGACTAATAGTGGATCCTTACTTTCAATATTTTAGCATCAAGTTCTAGTTAAGTTAACCATTCTAGGTTTCTTTCCAACATCATGTTCCACTTCTTACTCAATGTAGCAGCGGGGTTAAGCAGTCTCATAAGCTGTGAGAAACAGACAGTTCGAACCGATTTTAACCTTGCAAGGGGGAACCCAAACACTCGGATCATCGCACTCAGCCAAAGGCTAGCGCTACCAGGTAGTTCCCATCAATCCCCCAGTCGCGTCCAGGACCAAACTCCCCCTGGCATACGAGGTCTAAGGCTGGCCGAACCAACACTTACGCCCCTCGTACCCACATGTTCGAGGCATGGGGAAGAAGTTCCCGGAAGGAGCAGGAAAAAGTCCGCACCCTGAAGTCATGTAGGTACTAAACTTACCGACCCCATAGAATCGACAAGCGCTTGGTACTTTCAAAAGCTTAACCGTCGGTACCACACCATTCGGCCTTAACCAACATTAGCATACACGGACGGGGCATCTACCTGACAAAAATCCCCGCCCGTCATCCTTATGATTCCAACATAAGTAAAGCAGTTGATTCCTATATCTCGCGAGTGACAGGAAATCACTCGACTTTTACCGGGTCCTTATAGCGGGGCAGCTATCGACCTATCATACTAGTATTGCAAAGCATAGGTACCTAGGATCATGCAACTAAGGTTTCAATCAACGCCTGAAACGTAAATGCACAAGCATAGAGTACAAAACATAGTTGCAAGATTCGAAACATGGGATATGCTCCGGGGCTTGCCTTCGGGCACAGTGTTAGCTTGGGAGTCCTCGGCAGCAACGTTCGGGTCTTGCTCGACCTGGACTAGCGTTCACCTCGCCTTCCGCTTGGCCTTCTCCTTCAGCGGGGACCAGCTCGTAGTCTCCGTCGGCGAGGGCAGGTTCTACACGAATGCATATGCAATAAGAACATGATCTTATGTCGAGTTGCCACTGTTGCACAATGATGAACCCGGGTGTATTTACAAAGGTTGTAATTACACATTAAAGTATTTGGGTTTGTTGATGGTGATTGTGTACACATATATTATTTATCTTTGATTTCATCACAAAACAGCAAGGGTGTGTGTGATGTTTTTAGTTTATTTAACCATTTATTGCAAACAACTTATTCTTATTTAACTCCTTTTTAGCAATGAAACTTTCATAAATTATTCTGGCAGTTTGGTTTACTATTATAAGGTGAAAAATTTACTGTGTGCTCTTTGTGGTTTACTTGATTTGCTGACCAAAACTTAGGCCAAGATCATGCATACAATTACCACAACAAAATAAACAAGAACAGCACACTAGCATCAAGAATAAATCCTAAAAATTCACACTATCATCCAAAGGTCCTTAGAATTTTACCAGAGCCTAATTTAACCTAAACAAGCTCACATGCCAAAGGATAGCTCCAAAAGATCTAAAGATCTCTCTGTTTGAATTTACCAAGCTTAAACTGGTATGAATTAAAAGTGCAAGTTAGCCAGCTCAAACTAAGCTCTACTATTTACCAGACATGCATCAAGTTACCACAAGACTTCTGCAACAGGATTGAACTCAGAAGCTTCATAGACTAGTTATTAAAAATGTTGAACCAGTCGTGGACTGCCAGTCTAAACAATTAATAACTCAAGATCTAGTGTGTAACTTTGTGCCAACTTTCTACAGCAGCCTAGATACTTTACCAGCTACAACATACTCAAAAGCTAGCACAAACAAGCCAAAGGATTTCAAACTGTGCACAAATTAGAGTTTGAACAGATTTGAATCTAACTTAAAATCTACACAGAAAACACCTATACATGCTTTCTAGAAAAGGTAGAACTCAGCATCAGCAGTACAACAAGACTGGGTTTGCATTATTCTGATTTTACTACGATTTTTACTCGATTTTCAAAGTTTCAGGATTGAACCCTAGATCTGAACAATCTATCTACAGATTAGCCCCTGGAAACTTGTGCTAAGGCCCCTAGAAAGATTTGTGGCTTTGCAATGTGGTCCCTGGGCCATGGCCGGCGGCGGGTCGGCCAGATTCCGGCGAAGTGGGGCCACGGGGCTCAACAATAACCAGTCGTGGGTGCTCAGGGGTGCTCACCGCCTCACCTCGAGTGGATTCCGAGTAGATTGGGTGACCGGAGGTGACGCGACGGCGGCGGATGGCGGAGCTGGGCGGCGGCGGCTCTGCTCGAGCTTGCTCTGGCGGCTAGAGTGGCTATTGGCACTCGGCTGAGGGCTGGGGGAACTCGAGGGGTGTGCTGCAGGTGCGCTCGAGTGGTTTGCGGTGCGCTCGAGTGGTTTGCGGCAGGGCTCGAGTGGTTTGCGGCAGAGCTCGAGTGGTTTGCTGCGCTCGAGTGGTTGCTGCAGGGGCAGCGGCGTGCGAGGATGGCGGCGGAGCGGATCTGAGGAGGGGATTCGACGGCGGGGCAGAGAGTGGCAGCTGGGGCTCTGGGAAGCTAGAGCAAGGGCGTGGCGAGTGCTGGTGGTGAAGAACGGCGGCGGAGCAGTGCGCACGGCGGAGAGCGGCGGAGGGGCAGCCTGGCGGCGACAATGGCGAGCGGCGGAGGGGGCTCGCGTGCAGGGGGGTGCGGGGCCTTTTATAGGCAGTCGAGGCGAGGCTCGGACTGTGGCTCGGAGCGGCGAAGCTGCCACGCGGAGCTCTGGGCGGCGCGTTGCTGGCTGTCGCGGCGGACATGGCTCGCCGGTCGGCGGCCTGTCGCGGCGGGGCGGCGCTGGGCGGGGCGGTCAGTGGCCGGTCGGGGTGAGCTCGTGCGCGGGTTGGCGTGGTGCTGGGGCCCACGGCGACTGGTCTGCCGGCCTTGGTCGGGGCAGCGGCGCTGCAGCCCGCCGGCGGGTCGCCGGCGACCACGTGGCACACGCCGGGCGCCCGTCGCGTCTGGTCGGAGTGGCGCGGGGGAACAAAGCGGCCTTGTCGGGTGGAGCGCGGGGACAGCGCGTGGCGCATTTAAGACAGCGGGCGCGGCCTCGGTGTCCGTGTCAGAGGCTGGCCGCCGCGTGGCGGCGCTGTCGGGCGCGTGAACGCGCGGCGCCGGAGAGCGCCGGCAATCCATCGAACACATGCCGGGCGTCCATTCAAACTAAATTTTCCCCGAAATTTTGAACTGAAGTTCAAAATCTCCAAAAAGCAAAGTTGTGTTCCAGGTTACTAGCTACAACTTTTGTAAAGGTTGACCTATGAAAAAGTGTATAGATCAACGGGAAAAATTGCAGAGAAAACAGCATGAACTCGGGTGCCAGCCTGCGGTGAACTCCAGTGTTTGACTGACTTTGACTGAGATTTAGGGTGCCTTCCACTCAAAATCTCGAAACGAGCCAATTGACAAAAATGTGTCCCGTTAAAAACTGAACAACTTTTGTATTGGTCGATTTTCAAGTTCTTAAGTGAAATTTCGAATTCGAACCATGCCAACCGTGCAAGGTCAAAAGTTCACCGAGGTGCAAGGGAATTTTTGGTAGGATTCCTTAAGTGAAAATCTAGGTGGGGCCAAATTAAACTTAATTAGGCTAAGACAAAAGGTTTAGCAGGTGATTAAGCTAATTAACACCTAGATTGTCACAGCAAGATGCTCGCCAAATTTCGGCCCTTTTGGTTATGAATTGTGAGAGTTATGTACGATTTGGTGAGCCTCGGCCGTTCTGAAAACCGTAGAAACAGAAACGTGGACTTCGAATTTTTCGCCCTAGCTAGAGTGCGAATCAGACCTGGAGCGTAACATGAAAGTTGTAGCTCTCTAAATTCTCTAGCAGCTGGCGAAATTTCAAAATTTTTGGGCGTGTAACCTGGGAGATATGAATTTTCTCCTCTGACAGCCTTGCTGATCAGGAAAATTCTGCAAGGGATGTTTACTGTTTTCGCACATGATTGCCTTGTCTACTTTGTATACGAGTTTCGAGATCATGTGGCTGATGGTAGATGATTTTTGCAGATGGTTGACTCAACCCGCCGCACCAACTTCACCGCCGGGCAGAACAGTGGTGCCCAAGCAAACCAGCCACCGCTGCCGCAGCCCCCGCAAAACCCGATGGAGGCGTTTTTCGTCACCCTAAACTGAAATGATGCGGGAGATGCTTGATGTGCAGCGACAGCTAATGCAGCAACGCCCCAGGGGACACCATGATGCTCAGCCCCATGTTGCTCGCTATGAACACTTCCTAAGCACTCAGCCACCGACCTTCCATGAAGCAACCGAACCACTGAATGCTGATGCTTGGATTTGTGCTGTGGAATCAAAGTTCTCGGTACTTGCCCTACCATGCTCTGAGGAGAGCAAGGCTAGGTTTGTTGCCCAGTTACTCAGAGGACCCGCCCTCATCTGGTGGGAGAATCACCTGGCCACCCTTGCAGAAAACACTGTGATAACTTGGGCTGACTTCAAGACCGCCTTCAGAACTCACCATATTCCGGAGGGTTTAATTGAGAGAAAGCTTAATGA
>WEIB01000338.1:0-45752 GCA_015476505.1 Urochloa ruziziensis
CAAAAGATATCATGGCGCATGCCTCACGTTCTGGCCACACACAAAAGATGTGGATGTGCTCCAAGATCCACGGCTGCCCGCCAATTGCTGCCCACCGCATTGCCCTTTTTCAGCGCATCTAACAGCTAGATTAAGAAACAAGACAATATAGGAACAACAAGAATAAAGACAATTGATTAGTTTTTTAACTAGAGGATTGAAGACCAAGACGGGGCACGAGCATTGTTTGTTACCTATTGAGATAAAGCTGGGTCATCTGGGGTAGTGAGTAGCTAACTAAGGTAAGCTCTCTGCCTCTTTATCCTTTTGCTTCTCAGTGGGTCCGGTTTGATATTCTAGGCTAGGTCGAGTCTACCGTATCCTTGGATTGACATCCAGGTTTTACCTCCCTTCGTGAAAGGCTACATCGGTCTCCGTGCACTTGCGGATTCGTTAGGTTAAGGAGTGCCAACAAGCTTTCTGGCCCCGTTGCCGGGGAATGGTAGCAACACTAGTGTAGGATCTTTTAACTGTACACTTCACCACCATAACCACCTTTTAGATGGAGTTTTCTCCTACGTACCCGGCAGGTCCATCTAGCAAGTATTTGGATCCGCCACCATCTTGCCACCCCCCCATTTTATCTCATGGCTTTGAGATCCGTTCTAGTCTTGTTGCCGTAGTTCGTGCACAGTCCTTCAGTGGATAGAAGGACGAAAATCCTTATACTCACTTGCAAGGCTCTGAGGAGAATTGCTCTCTTCTCATTACTAGTTAAATACCCGTGCGTTGCTATGGGACAACAAAATATATTTAAAGCAAACAGATCACAAAATAAGATAACAATACTAAAAAATTAATACCACAGTTGAAGTAACATTGAATCAAAAAAACAATGTTCACGAAATTAAAATTAACAATCATGAAGAGTGCGACATCTTCAACAATTATATGTATCGGCTATGGTTATTATTAATTACAGACAAAGCATCTGGTAAAAATTGTATACTGAAATGAAGAGGCTATGCTCATGCTCCATCTAAGAACAAGCTAAGCTCACATTTGATAAAACTAACCGTGAAGATAACATTTTAATCATCATTCTTGATAATCATGCATCATATTAAATAACTTAACATTGGCACAATCACAAAGTGCATTGAAGAAAGAGAAGCTTGCATGCATTGAAAAGGTCTGACGAATTCATGATCTGAGCATTTTCTGAGTTAGAGTTTATTGCTGAAGTAGAAAACAACAACTCACGAATCTTTCAGAGCAACTCACTACCTGATCTGAATTTGACCTGAGTTATCCACACCAGTGGCCTTGCTGCTCTCTAGTAGCCCTGTGACTCTACGACTGTGCTGCATAGGACGGCGCATGCTCCAGTCAAGATTCAAGAAAGAGATTCAGACATAGACGAACACTTAGAAGGATTGCTCACAATGGAAGTCACACCTTGGACGTCAGCCTCCAGAGGTTGCCTGCACACGCGCTTCTCCCCCCTAGCGTTGCGCGATCCCTGGGTTGGAGCTCGCTTCTCAGCACGCAATTGTGTGACGCAGAGCCACAAAAGCTGCACAGGCCGTGTTGTCACACCTCGGCGCTAACCACACCCTCCTCTTAACCTCATCGGCAACCTCCTCTCCTCAGTAGCAGGATGGAAGGAGACCTTGATCCTTTTTTGTATGACTTAATAGAATATATATAGGCAGTTAGGCACTGCAAAAATCCTACACGTTCGCCTGTATGCTGTTGTTGCGACGGAAGACGCTAATCGTCGCTGGAGCTAGACCTGATCGATTGCACGACGGTTATTGACATTGGTTGAGATTGAAGGTATATTGCCATATTGGTGGCCGCCGCGCCTTGGGTCAAACCAACTGCCGGTGGAAAGAAGGTGGAAGTACTCTGAAGTGCGTAGCTCGAAACTGTGAGATAGGCAGACGTGGGTGCTCTGGCTTAGCGAGATTGAGAGCACGGAGAATGCGGCAACGATCAGCTGTTTTCTGTGGGCTTAAAGTATTATTTGTAGGGATTGGAGTCCATAATTTACATGGAAAACTCTAACCAGCGTCTGTTTGTGCGCGAGCCCGAGCGGGCAACCCCGCGGCCTGCACGGCGGCCTATCAGCGTATGCGGAGATTCATGTGGCTCGTGTGGGCCGCACGATCTTCTTCTTGCACATCATGTGGCTGCCTTCGCCGCACTTATCCGCATCGCCATGGTCAACGAGCTGAGCCCGGCGGGAGTTGGGGAGAGCGGTCGGCGGCGATATCGCCGCCTACTGGGTTGGTGGTCGGGGGGGGGGGGGGGGGGGGGAGGGAGGGGAGGGTGTTTAAGGTTAAGTTTTCAGGCCATCGGGGCTTGGGGGTGGAAGAGGCCCGGTTCCGCTAGGGTTAGGATTAGCGTTTTGGGTTGCCAGAGGTTCTATTGGTCACCGGACTTAGAGGGAGGGGTTGGAGGCGGCGGTGGCCCGACGGTGGAGGTGGTTGGTCGGCGGCGGACAACGGGTGGGAATGGCAGTGGCGGGGTGAGAAGTTTGGCCGGACGTCAAGGTTGAACGGGTGGAGGCAGAGGGTTTACGTGTCCCTTTTCTAATATATATGATCTACACATTTTTCCTAACAATTAAAACCATTTTGGAAATCTATTGGACTTTCTCGTCATGCAGCACATGCCTAGGAGCCGTACCCTCAGCCATGTAGTAGAAATACCAGAATACCATAATTGAACTCAGTTGAAGATCTTCTCTATATATTCGCTCAGTTGGACCCTCCATTTGATCATTTATTCGGTTTTCAGGGGCGATCGAAAGTTTTCAACCTAAGAAAATTTTCTAAAAGTGATCTTGACAATATGCAACATCAAAGCTTGTATGTTCGATTAGCTATAAAAAGAGTGAAGCATTTTGGAGTACCATTTCCATTTTCAGAACTAACCACAAAGAGTAACAAAATATTTTGCGGCAATATATACCATCTTCCTTCAAAATTTCTGGAGTTAAACTTTAGGTAAATCACAATGCGTAAATCTTGAGTTGTTGCTAGAGCATTACAACCAATCTTGATTTAGCAAGGCTTCAAAAACAAAAAGTCTGGGATCCAGATGTTAGAAGTTTTCAGTTGTGCATAAACAAACTGAAAACCTGATTGTATATTGTGGATTAAATAACACCAAGCCACTCCTGCGGGTAGTATAATGTGGATTTTGTATGGTAACTAAATAATATTGCTTCCTGGAAAAGTACTGGGACATGAAACCGCTCATCAATTTCTACACTTGAACCATAACTCAGGATTGAAAACTCTATGGACTAAATAACAAACTTAATTCAGTGATAATCCACCATATGAGGGTCTTCACAAAGGTTAAATAACAAACTTAATTACAAAAATTAGACAAACTAAATCATTGATTAAGAAATCTACTATGCTAAGTTTGCATTTGCCATATCATCATGAAGTTGCCTGCACTCTGCTGGTATAGTCTGAAAGTATTTGCGGTAGCAAACTGGGCACCACCAATTATACCTGAACCAAATGCCAATGCATGTGGTGTGGTAGCTGTGTGCACAATGTGGTAGCTGAGTGATGTCAGCCTCATGCAATAATGCATCATCAAGACAAATGTGACATTCAAAGGCATTGTTCCCCTGTTGGCCGTTCTCCTTGAGCATATGCTCCCTAGCAAAAGTGTTGTCGGCTCACAATAGATGAAATCAACACTAAGAGCATCTCTAAGAGTTTTTGTATTTTGTTTGTTAAATATGAGAATTGTACCCCTTTGTAAAAATAGAAATCTCCCCTAATTCAATGGCCTAATCCAAAAGACATGCTAAAACATGGCCTCTATAGCAAACGGGCAGCGTTGGGCAAAAATAGCAAGCGAGAACGGTACGATAGCAATCCTCGATTTATAGCAAAGCAGATAGAAGAGCTGTTGGATGGAGGTTTTTTGAATCCTTTTCTTTTTTAGCCAAAGGAAGTCATATACAAGAGCTCTTGGAGATGCTCTAAGTTGGAAGGTGAACCACATCCGGTAGGAGATGTTGATGTTCATGAATTGGGAGTACCATGTCATCAGGTTCACAAAGTTAGTAGGCACGGCGTCACACCAATGTGCAAAAGAAAACAAACTGAAATGTGCCTGCTCAACAAGGCTCTGCTTCAACGACTCTCCAATTAGTTCACGGAGCTATACCTCATCCCTCAGGACGTACGATATTGGCCTTCCTACTGGAACTGAAATTCTTCTAGGAAAAATTCTCGGTTCCCATCTGCTCAGGCCAGGACATCCTCCTATAGGGTCTCCATGGCTGTCAGAGTAATTATCATTTCATTGAGTTGGCCTGCAGGATGGATTTTTTCCACATGAATACTAGTTATCATGGAGTTGATGGACCACCTATTTGCCCTGAGCTGAGGCATGGTACTGGTACCTAAAAGAGAATGAATTTAATTGGATGATATTTTGCATAGCAGGAAAGGTATACAAAGTTAAGAGTCCTAGATTGCATCGTAGAATACATGGCAACCAAACTTCACAACCATAAATGAAGGGCAAGAAGAAATGAAGTATCGTCATGCCTTAAAATAGTTTTGTGATACAAGTTATTTCAACATATGTTTACTACTGCCCAATGATGGTTAAGTTATAGAACACCTATGGAAATTGACAAAACTTCTGTAACATCTCCACACGTTATAATGGGGTTTCAATTTATAAAATATGATTCATTAGTAGAAGCTAATCACAACTAAAAAGACATGGAATTTCTGAATATGTGGTCTGAGTAATGAACTGTATGTTGTATTGATCACCACTAATATTTAACTTAAATTGGCACACCAATTTTTTTTTATGCCCAATATGGTTGACTACCGACAATGGTGGCTACTAATCTCATACACTATTCAAGTACATCTTGAACGAGCCCTCTTTTAGTTAATTAAATTAAATCAGAAAAGCTGAAGGGAATTTCTTTGATTTCTAGTTAAGATATTAAGTTGAAGTCATGTTAGTTTAATCATAATGTAAGTGAGATGTTGGACAGTGAGACAAACATGTGAAGGGGATCATGCTAGAGTTGGTAACTATTATAGCAGTAGGCAATACAGTATGGAGGAATAGAGCATGTTATCAGTGAGCTTGTAGCGATGATAGTGGCATCCTGTGTGAACAGTGCCAAAAACTTCTCTAGTTGCTCTGCTCGTATAGTAAAAAAAAATCTCACTGTTGAGTTCAGTTCACTTGTGCCACTGTAGAATAGTAGTAGGTTCATGCTAAAATTATCGAACACTGCAAAGATGTTATTTCTAGAAGCATCCATTCATTTCTCAAGGAATTTAGATATTAGAATTCAGAAGTTGCATATGCAAATTGCAAACTAGACGATCGGCACGCCCGCGATCGAGGACGCGCCTCCACCACCGCTCCCAGCCGTGCTGGAGTGGGCGATCGGGACACGAACTCGATGTGCCCGGTGGACGCGCACAGAGAGTATATCTGCCAAGGTGCACAGAGAGTACATCTGCCGCCGCAAGGCCGGGTATGATGGCAACCCCTACATTTCTGATGGGTGCCAAGGTGAGACTCTCTACTGAGCTCACCTTGCTAATAAATGAATATTCATCAGAACAGTTGTACAATGAACAATTTTGTTTCTATATATCTATGGGTGGTAAACACACTTCAATCCAAGATGTTGGACTACAGCTTAGCCAATGAGCAAGAGACACTGTCCGGTATCTATGAAATGATAGTACATTCTTAGCATATTAGCAATTTTATAAGGATATCCTAAGATTTTTGGGTGCACTAAACAATGTCCTCATTGGAAAATCAAAACAACCAGCACTACAATCAATGGAAAATGGTAGTTGATATGTTCAGAAAATGCCAAAGGAGAAGGAGATACGAATTTGAGAAGAAGACCGCCAACCTGTTGTTGGAGTACTCGTAGATCGAAGCGCGCGATCGTGGCTGGAGAAGATGATGAGAGCGACCTCGGCGTCACAGAGCACAGACAGTTTGTCCGCCTTCTTGAGGAGGCCACTGCAGCTAGAGAAGACGATGAGGTGACCTCAGTGTAATAAAAGCACGGGGAGTTCGTCGAGGCTGTTCTGGTGAGTGGTTCAACCGAAGCTGCATAGAGGTCCTATGTGTTCAACGGGATTGACTATTTATGGGCTGAACGCACAGGAACATGGTGGATACAGCCGTTGGTGGAAGATAGGCTTAGTGGGTTAGTGGAGAGGTGGCCTGCTATCATGGTTGATGGTTACTGCATTGGGAAAACTTTGTGGGTGGTGCCAAATTCAAAAGATGGCGATGTGGATGTGGATGTTCAACTTGAAACATATGGCTTTGGATGGGACTTGTCAAATTGATCATGATAAGAGCAGCCTCTGTTTAAGTTTTCAAAATAAAATCTCCAAGGCTTCGAAACAGGACAAGGATTAGTTTCTCATGTCATTATATCTTAGGGATCAACAAGCAAGAGGTCAAGCAATCCTATACCTCCTGTGTAGTATATATTATTGACAGTTTGTGTCTGCAAGTTTCCAAGATCAGCCTCGCACATATTAGTAGGAAGCCTTCTTCGAGGGCCAAACCAAAGGGACGAACTATGACAGAGTCAGAAAAGAAGTTACGCTAGGAGCAAAGGGTCCAAAAAAGGGGACAAAAAGATGCCACATATGTGGATTTTACGCGCCACATAACGCACATACTGACATACATGCCCAACATTGCCAGAAAACCAACAACGCCATGAAGAAAAAAGGAACAAGAGAGGATCAGGGAGGCCCCAGGCACGAAGAACAAGAGTAAAAGAACATGGCAGGGCAATGGAAGTGATGGGGGTGGGGAAAGGCGAAGAACACGACAAAAGGTGATGCCAAAGAACAGCTATGCTGACTTGGAAAGTGAATCGGAGGGAACCGATGAGATTGACGACTGATTGGCCAAATGTAGGTCTAGATGAGCAGTAGTGGCCAAAAATGATGTGTAGAAATGGTCCGAGGTTATGACCCGAATACACCTAGCAGTTTGCTAGTGTCGTGTCGAAGTGTGTATTTATAAGTAATGTTACGTCTAGGATAATACCTAATTTGGAGTTGTAATGACATGTAGCATTTGTATCATGCCACATTGCCATTTTGCTACATTAAGAAAAAAATTGAACCTGATAGGATCAAAAATAGACTTTACTTCAAATAGCATAACACGTTGAAAGACGTTTAACATCGTAGAATAATTATTTGTTCCCCAACAGAAATGACAAATGTTATAAAAACTTTATTTGCATAAAGTGGCCAGAAAACCCTCTTCAATTCATATTTAATATGTGATGCTTCCCTTCTTTTTCCAGCCTCCATTTCATGGGCGATGGGCACTATGGTCTCAAGTGATTCTAGAATCTGCATAAGTGACTAGGGGCGTCAGGATCATAAACATCGTGTGTAGCTTGAGAGTACTAGCAGCGTTTGTCGTACATTTCATAATCAGTTGGGAACCACTCAATAATATAGTTTTTCTCTTCATCAGAAATTGTAGTCCCATGCATGGAAACACACTGCATCTTGTGCCACCAAGCAGGCTTTTCCTTACTAGTGGACGATCGACCATCGACCTGTTGTAGGGAAAAATAGATGAGGGCATGTATATTATCAAAGGGCCATATCAATGTTGAATCACAAATCCAGAAAATATAAGAAATATTAACAGGAATCTTGGGTTCTCTATATACATCTTCCATTTCGTAGAACCAATAATCCTGACAAAATAAAAATGGCATATTAACCACATGCCAACCGTAATGGAGAACGTGTTGTTTATATTTTCTACCTTCTTCGGCTTCCGAAGAGCGGATTGTGCATTGCAGTCGGGATCATAATGAGAAATCTCGTCGGCAGGGGGTGGATGCTCATTAACAAGATGCATATTGGATTTGCCCCTACCAAGACGGGCTAGTAAGTTCTAGACATTTGTATCCCAGATGTCAGGAACATTGCGATGGTCACCATCTTGGCTCTCATAATCACAGTCCTCGTCAGAAGAGATGCCACTGGAACTCAACATTGGAACTCGACATCGGTGGACAGTAATTGAAGCCTGATAGTCTATTAAGATGAGTGAGTTGCGTGAGGGTGGAGTTAGAAGCTTAACAAATAAGAATGGTTGGAGGGGAGGTCTTTACGGTGGAGCGAGAGGCCAGCCAAGACTCAGTCAACAAAACTTTTTTGGGTGGACATGAGGCTTTGGATGTCTGTTTGACCGGTGTTGACTGCCTTCACTTTGTATGTCTTGATGATGTGTAGTGAGGAGTAATGTGTCAAAATGATTTGAGGTTATGAACCGCATGCCGCTAAATATTAATATATCGTCTGGATAAATTCGAATTGGTTGTCTTAATAATGATCAAAACCATTTGTTTATTGTTAAATATAGCACCTTACATGGAATGCACACTGTCATGGTGGCGAGGTAAAGTAATTGAATTGTCCTGAGATTTGTTTGGGTAGGATACCAATCATATGAACTTCCAAATATAAAAAGGGTAAATGAATGCATGCTAGAGCGCGTGTAAGCAAGGGAGATAGAATGATGCATTCACACTGCATCACCCAAGCCAAGTTCGCATCGGTCATTTTGGTAGTGAAGTTAATTAGAATAATTTATTGCATTGGGCCATCGAAGGATAACTCTATAAATTAACCAACTAAAGCAAATAAATGGGAAAAATGGAAAACAAAAAAAAACTTGAAAACATTATATAAGACGTAGGAGTGGGCTTTATTAGTACTAGTTAAAATAACACCTATTTGTTGAGGCTACCTTCGCCCAACAAATAGGTGTTATTTTGTCTAGTACTAATAAAGCCCACTCCTACGTCTTAGATCATGTTTTCTACTTTTTTTGTTTTCCATTTTTCTTCCACTTATTTGCTTAGTTGGTTAATTTATAGAATTGTCCTTTTGTGACCAAATGTAATAAATTATTTTAATTAACTTGCTCTGTCTCCCTTGCTTACACGCACTGCAGCATTCATTTGTTTACCCTTTTATATTTGAAAGTTCATACGATTGATATACTGTTGTGTACCCAAACAAATCTCAGGACAATTCAATTACTTTACGTGCCAGTGTGCATTCCATACAAGGTGCTATATTTAACAATAAACAAATGCTTCTGGTCATTATTAAGACACCCAGTTTGAATTTATCCTAGTCAATACATTAATATTTATCGGCATGTGGTTGATAACCTCAAATCATTTTCACACATTACTCATTACTACACATCATGAAGACATACAAAGTGAAGGCAGTCAACACCGGCTAATCAGACATACAAAGCCTCATGTCCACCCAAAAAATGTTTTGCTGATCGGGTCTTGGCTGGCCACTCACTCCACCGTAAAGCCCCCCTCCTCCATGCATTCTTATTTATTAAGCATCTACCCCCACCCTCCTGCAACTCACTCCTCTTAATAGACTATCAGGCTTCAATTACTGCCCATCGATGTCGAATTCTAGTGGCATCTCTTCTGACGAGGATTCTGATTATGGGAGCCAAGACGATGACCATCGCAATGTTCCTGACATCTGGGATACCAATGTCTAGAACTTACTAGCCCATCTTGGTAGGGGTGAATCCAATATGCATCTTGTTAATGAGCATCCACCCCCCGTCGACGAGATTTCCCATTATGTTGCCGACTGCAATGCACAATTCGCTCTCCGAAAGCCGACAAAGGTAGAAAATATAAACTACACATTCTCCATTACGGTTGGCATGTGGTTAATATACCATTTTTATTTTGTCAGGTTCATTGGTTCTACGAGATGGAAGATGCATACAGGGAACCCAAGGTTCTTGTTAATATTTTTATAGTTTTCTCGATTTGTGATTCAACGTTGATATGGCCCTTTAATAATATACATGCTCCCATTTGTTTTTCCCTACTACAGGTCGACGGTCGATCGTCCACTAGAAAGGAAAAGCCTGTCTGATGGCGCAATATGCAGCGTGCCGTCATGCATGGGACTACAATTTCTAATGAAGAGAAAATCTATCTTGATGTGCAGTTCCTAACTGATGATGAAATGTACGACAAACACTGTTGTTACTCTCGAGCTATACGCAATGTTTGTGATCCTCACACCCCACCCCCTTTGTCACTTATCCAGGTTCCAGAATCACTTGAGACCACAGTGCCCATCGCCCAGGAAATGGAGGCTGGAAAAAGAAGGGAAGCATCACATTTTAAATATAAAGTGAAGAGGGCTTTTAGGCCATTTTATGCAAATAAAGTTTTTATAACATTTGCCATTTCTTTTGGGGAACAAAATAATTATTCTACGATGTTACACATCCTTCGACTTGTGATGCTATTTGAAATAAAGTCTATTTTTTATCCTATCAAATCTAGTTGGAAAATGGCAATGCAGCATGATACAAATGCTACATGTCATTACGACTCCAAATCTTGTATTATCCCGGACTTTACATTACTTATAAATAGACACTTCCACACGATAGTAGCAAACTACCTAGGTGTATACGGGTCATAACCTCAAAGCATTTCTACACATCATTTTTGGCTACTACAGCTCATCTAGACCTACATTTGGCCAATCAACTGTCAATGTGCATCTCATCAGTTCCCTCCGATTCACTTTCCAAGTCAGCATAGCTGTTCTTTGGCATCACCTTCTACCGTGTTCTCCACCTTTCCCCACCGCCATCGCTTCCATTGTCCTCCCACGTTCTTTTACTCTTGTTCTTCGCGCCTGGAGGGGCTCCCTGATCCCCTCTTGTTCCTCTTTTCTTAAAGGCGTTGTTGGTTTCTTTGGCAATGTTGACCACGTATGTGTGTTCTGTGGCGCGTAAAATCCACATACGCGACATCTTTTTGTCCCCCTTTTTTTGACCCATTGCTCCTAGCGTAGCTTCCTTCTTTTCTGACTCCGTCATAGTTTGACCCTTTGGTTTGGACCTCTGTGGATGCTCCCTACTAATATATGCGTGTCTGATCTTGGAAACCTGCAACGACACAAACTGTCAATAATATATACCACACAAACTTCGTTGTTCCCATCACCAATTTTAATATATCTCATTGTATCATCCATTGTAGTCATGTTTTGACTACGATATGCTTCCTCGGCCTGTCCTTCCCCATCCTTCCCTGCCCTGCTGGTCTCCTTGTATGGCGTAATTATCAGCCACCCCGCCACAACATTCTAAGCCTGCAACAGAAAATCATGCTTTCAATGAGATCGATGCATATACCGACCATGCATTTGCAGTGTTTAGCCGCATGACCTTTAAACACATTTGCTAACACGCCCTTACATTTGTTTGTAATGTAATAACTTGGTGCTTCCTTCCTACCACTGTTGCCCCCCCCCCCCTCTTCCATGGACAGCAAGTCACTAACATACTGTAAATATACACCTCAATCTTAGCTCTCCAAAAAATATTGTGTTCATAAGTTATCTTTGTTTTTGTGAAATTAAAATTGTACCCAAGAATATCTCCCAGCATCATGAGAACTGAAAAATGGTTATGTGCACTCCCTCATAAGCCTCCTGTGCATGACAACGTTACTGTTGGTATGATATCATTACAACACTTGCATCCATGTACACCTCCTATCCCTCCTTAATCTGATTTATTTATTCCTACCTCTACGGGCACCTGAGTTTTTCCTTTACTTGTCGTAAGACCAATGTTTGGTGGCATCAAACTTAACTCCTTTAATAGGTTGTCCATCCCAATGAGCCCTTTGTCGCAGCTAGGTCCCGACATGCTACCAGCTCGGACAACTTTCATAGCCCGTGTCATAAGCAGATGTGTCCTATGGCTCCTTGTCTTTCCGTCCTTACCTACTATACACTTGTCACACCTATCAAAGTTCAGGTCTATCCTTACAAACTTTGTGTACCGCAATGGAATGTAATCCTCATGTATTTTCATAACTTGTGTCTGGATAAATGCTCATAACAGGTGTGCACAGAATAAACCTGTAATGTATTTGGAATGTTAACTTGTATCAATAGGATTACTTATAACTCCATGCCTAGCAATAGGATGTTACTATCTCCCATACTTGTGTGATCCCATTCCTTGCACTCACATCTGTAGTCATGTTTCTCTTTGTTCACCATAACTTTGAACTGGTGTTGCCCCAATGTTATCTTGCTGTACTTATTTGTGTGATAAATTAGATAGTCATGATCCCCCCATGTGGATCTTCCGTAAAGCCATACGCTGTGGCGTCCTCCATTTTTTTCAAATTCGTTGAACACGCCTCGATTATATATCTTCGTCAGCTGCAGCTCAAACTGCCACTTGTTCTTGGTCAAAGTCTTGCTCTGTATCACCAACACGAGAAATTTACAAGCTAGTTTGTCTTAATTACATGACTGCGGAGGCTAATATTTTGATAACTAACATTTTTTTCTTACTGTGCCAAGATAGGTCTCTGTATCATGTTTCACCATCCTAGTATGCAAACCTGTGTAACGCGGTCCTCTCGTTCACAAATCCCTTCTTGATTAGAAAATTCATGCATTCACTCCGCTGTGTTGAAGCCAAACGACCACAATACTCATCCTTAAAATATGCTGGTATGAAACTCTTCTGATGTTGGTACAAGCTTTCCATTGTTGGGTCATTACCGAGCTCAAACTCATTCATAAGTTCTTTCCATGTAGCCTCAAATTCAGTCAGTGTTAACGAGTGATTCAGCACCGAGTAGAACTTTACCTTGAAGTCCCTGGTAGCATGCGTTCTAAACAGATCGTTCAGGTGCGACACGACCTTGTTAACCACATGCCATCATCATATCCTGTGTCTCACGCCTGGGAACTCCTTAGCTATCGCCGGCTCCATTGCCTTATCTTGATCTGTACCAAAGATATGAATGCATGTATTAGAAAATATGCTATGCATGAACATGCATAAGAGACACAATTACTAATGAGAGGTAAAGGGCTAGCATGGTTCAAGGTCTTTAAGTAAACAATCAAGGATTGGAAGTAGAGCACACAAGAATGACATGAGGTGAAGGCGTCCAGACAATTATTCATACATAAGCGCATAGGTAATTGTTTATGTTTAACTAGTTGACTAGGTTTTAGCAAACATAATTAAACTGTATCAATCTGGACATGATTCATGCAGACAAACATATCTACTGGATAATCTATGTCACAAGGAAGCTATAAAAATTGGTTTCATAAGTTTTGGACTAACAGAGAATTAATTTTGTAATTAACAAGCTAAACACTCATTTAATTAATATAGAAATTAATATAACTATTTTGGAGTCAAACGCATTTTTAACGGATACTTGACATCATTATGAACCCAACGAAATTTGTTTCGCGTTATTCCGAGCCATATTCATTTTTATATGAATTATACAAGATCAGACGTTCGGCTGAAAATGACAAGGTCGGGGCGAAAATTGCCACTGGCGACTCCGACCACAGTTTGGGATGTGGTTTATTCCTAGAGGCTCGTGGAGGTGTCTAGAGTTCATCCCAAGTGGTGGATTTGACATACATGGAGTGTTTCAAGCTATAGGTCATCAATGATGAAAATAACATGTTTGTGCTATGGATGGGCTTGAGAACTCGATTGGAGGCGAGAGAGGGATGGTGAGCGGCGCGGAAAGCTCACCGCCGATGAGTAGAACATAAGCAAGGGGCCGCTTGTTGGTGTAGGGTGGCGTCGGTGTAGACCAGGCCGAGTTCCACCTCTTGATACTTGGGGAAGATGAGAAAGAAGCTTGGAGTGGTCTTTCCCTTGGTCTCTAGCGAGGAAGAAGTGGTCGAGGTGGTGGAGCAGCTCGCCGGCGTCGTCCTCTGGCGATCCTCCGGTCAACTCCGGGGAGGTGATGGTGGATTTGGTGGGGAAGATGAGTTTCTCCCCCATTGCTTGGGTGGATGAGAAGGGAGGAAGAGAGCTTCTGTGTGTGGGAGACAGCAGAGGGAGAGGAGGGGGCGTGGGTGATGTGGCCTCAGGTGGGCCCCACAGGGACGCGTGCCACAAAGGTTCAGTATAGACGACATGCACACAAACGCGTGTCACGGATAGTCCGAAAGAGGGACATACAGTGCGAGGGTGGAATCACGTAACATTTTAGTTCTGGACAGAAACGTTTTCCTTTGTTCCAAAATTCCAAACTTGATCTTCTGGGGCTCTAAAAATTCTACCAAAATTTGTGCTAATACTAGAACTCAAGGAGAACTCACACTACTAGAATCGTAGCTTTAGCTGAGTGTTTTTATACCGTCGGCCATTTATTAAAACGCTCGGAGATTCTAATAGCCAACAGTATACCGTCGGGGATTTCCCCTCAGGCACTCTTTGTTAGGGATGAAAGCGGATCGGATCGGAGCGGATAATACCTTTTCCACATCCTCATCCATATTTTTTTGTCGGATATGGAGCGGAGCGGATATCTTGCGGATGCGGTTACGGATGCGGATTTTTTCGGATGTCGGAACTGGTGCGGAGTCGGAGCGGTTTCGGAGCGGATGCGAATTAATATAGTCGGATAATATATGCTTACATATAGTTTTTAAGTGACAAATAATTTCTAAACCAAACTATAATTTAGCAATGTAACACGAAAAATACTTATCTTTATGGTTCATGAACCATGACATAGTTTATGGGTGTCTCGTTATTTGAGCTGAGCTCGATTTGTAGTGTGGTGACATGGTGGGCTCCTTAGATTAGTCGGATATCCTATTATAAGCTCGGATAATCCGTATCCATCAGATTTTGCTTAAACCATATCCTACTCCGCATCCACACACAATCGGATTCGGATTATCCATATCCGCACGGATATCAAAAATGCTTCTCCATATCCGCAAAAATCGGATTCGGAGCGGATCGGATGCGGAAATTATCCTCGCCACTTTCACCCCTACTCTTTGTCAGGCATTCGACCTATCACCGACGGGTAGTCGGCCTCTAAGTTGCCAACCGGAAATGCGTGAGCGTCCACCGTCGCCTATTCTGTATGCAAGGCTAGTACTGGTGCATTGGCACGTGTCTCTTTTGCCTACCTGTTTTAGTACTCTCGTTCATTCTGGTCTAGTACTCTCGGACATTCCATAGCTTGTTTTAGAAATAAAATAATCTGGAATTCAAATTTCTGGTGCTGCAAATTCAGAAATTCAAAAATGATAATTAGGTGCTCCATAAATCAATCGTATTATTCAACTTTGCTCATATATATGATTTTTTCGAATGTAGGAAAAAAGAATGTACAGTAGCTTTGAAGCACACATCTGTTCATTTTATAAGTCTCTGAATCTTTGATGACGGTTACAAAGTAGGAAAACTAAATGACTCCAATATACAAGTGACCACAAATTAAAAGGAAAAATGATCAGAGAATACAACAGTTATCCATTTTGTGAAGTCAAAATTACATGACTCCTTGTACAATACAGGTCATGACAAAAGAAAGAAAAAAAATTATCGGAGCAAAACGATAGTTAATCCATCTTCGTGAAGTTTCACGTCTTCACGTTCACGACTCCATTTTTAACGCCAAGGTAATCTGGATGCAGAAAAGTACATTGCTTAGAAAAAAATGATGCAGATCGACAGGTAACAATAATGTATAGAAGATATTTTATTTAGACCTAGGGATACCTAGCTTATGGGCATTAAGAAGTTAGATGATTAACATTCAATGATCCAAGGACTGTTGATGAAGTAGTTCTTTCCCAACATACATCTGAACGAAGCCCACATAATTGACATGGGAGTAATCCGATAGATGCAAATAAAATGCTGCGACAGCAGGCAGCCCTGCAAGATCTGTAACCAGGAATGCTAATTAAACGGAACAAGTGATTTGCAATGGAAAGTAAAGTGCCCTAAGAGAACAAACGTGATTTGGAAGTAGTTTATAGGAAGATAGAATGATATCCGTCCCTCTACCTTATAATAATCGATGGAGCGGAGCCGGTGACGGGCCGACGACAGCAGCTTTGCCACAGGGTTGTTGCATTGCATCCTGCGGCGGCGCCGGAGATGCTGCTACATGCACCACGGCAGGCTTGGAATAAGACAGGTCACCATATACGAGGGCATGGACAAGTTACAGGGAGCAGGATGCGCTCTAATATGATGGTGAACTTTGGATCTTGAGAGAATGATTCAGGGACGAAGCTTTGACGGCTAGGGCTTGAATAGGTTATTATATAACTGTTGGCAATCGAAGATCGAATGGCTATGATTTAGTCAAAGTTTAAGCGTCCTGGATCATGTGACCGGAAGGAAAGGAGAGGCAGTTACCAAAACCACACGCTCTGCCTCTTGATTTTTGTTTGGCAACAAAAGAAACTCTTTATATTTCCAAGCACCAATGACAATTTTACGTAACCGTCAGCCACATGAAAAATTTACCGTAGGGGCCAGCAAAGACTCTCATACAATAACATAACCCTCGGCTATTTAGACTTAATTGCCGAGCGTGGTTATTTGAACGATAGGAAACTAATAAACAGTTGGCCACATGCAGCAATTTCCGTGAGTGCTAGAGAAGGCCCTCACGCATTGATATAACTCTCGGCCATTAGATCTAATTGCCGAGCGTAATTATTTAAATGGTTGGGAATTCATAAACTGTCAGCCACTTCTAAATTTACCGACAGTCTGTCGGCAATTTGATAGAACTCTCGACGGAAATTATGATTCTAGTAGTGTCATTTTGCTTGGATTGAGAAGGAAAGCTATTGTAGATTGAAAACTAAAATTCTTTCAGGAATGCTAATTTTGGAACATTGGTTGAACTGTTTGACTTCAAGATGGTTTCCTAAAATCCATGAAAAATCACTTAAATTCATGATTGTGAGGGAAGTATTTTATCATGATATGACACAACATGTGTCCTATAGAGAAAAGTAAGTTTCTACTCAAGGCTTGTATTTCTACTATGTTCAATATTTCAAATTAAAGTGCAATTGCATTGTAGAGTAGCGTGGATCCAAGCCCAAGAACAATCATGATCATGTTGCAACACGACATTCGTTCATCAGCTTTAATAAATTCATAAATAATGGATAATTCACTGATGAGGATAATAAGTAATCTCATTGGCAATGTAAGAAGGTGCCATAGCCATGGAGATGAACGTTGAGGCAGCGGTTGGGGACGAAGTGACAAACTCGTAGATGAGCAGGAGCTTGTCACGGCCGTGCCACCAGTCGACGAGCTGCACGAGGTTCTAGTGTCGAAGCCTGCTTACAATTTTGATATCGAACTTGTACTCCTTCCTCTGTAAATGGCACTTGCTTGAAAATCCTAATTTTACCTCAATAATCGTGTTGTTTTCTGTTCGTACTCTCCTAAATATTGTATTTGGTTTGAAGTCTCTGAAAACCAACACTTACTACGCCATACATTATGGCAGGTTTGCTCGTCTCTCCTACCCTTCGTCTCCATACACTAATATGGCCCGCTTGAGGAGGGCCACGGCCATCCACACGAACCGAACCGAGCTCGGCCCAGACCTAGATGGCGGCGATAGCTTTCCCCTTCTTTTTTGACATGGTGGCGGTGATAGTTGTAACCACCTTTGCTGGTGGAAAAAGCTGCTATATTTTATCGTTTTATTAGTATTTTGTGAGAGAGAGAATAAACCAGAGAACAAGTCAAAAACAGAGAAACAGAGCACAATGAATATAAAATCCATGTTGCCTATATCTTGCATGTATTTTGAAATAAAAACAGTTTGTGCCATACTTCCGACATTCACATGTCATGTGGTAACATAATTGATACACATTTTTTTGGTCAGTATCCAAGATGCACCCTGAACATATGTTGTATATAGGTGTATAATAAAATCTATGAACCTATGAATGCCAAAACGACTTATGTTTTGGAACAGTATGGAGTATTATCCAAAATGTATTTGGATTGGTCACCAACCAAACCACACAATTTTCCTACTCTCTCCGTTCTCAAATACAAGTGATTTCAACTTTCTTAGAGAGAGTCAAAATATTCCAAATTTGACCAAATTTATACAATAAAATAGTTACATTTATAACACCAAAGAAGTACTATTAGGCTCTTAGATATATATATTTGCAGAGTACATCTATCGGTACCATAAATCTTTATAATTCTCTTATAATTTTGATCAAACAAAAAATAGTTTGACTCACTGCTACTATCTATCCACAATTAATGAATAGGAGGTAAAGGAAAGGACAGTGGCCAACTAACTTAATTATTAGCCAAAGGATCCAAACACCCCCAGTTAAAATTTATCTAGCTATGGCTAAAAAATGTCTATAGCCATTATCTAACTAAAACACAATTCTAATGCTATGCAACAAGAGCAATGACATGGAAATAATGATGGTTTACACATCTGGCTGCTTTAATTATGTTACATAGACAGAAATTTCAGGAATCCGAACTTCTGAAAACAGTATCGACTCCATTTCGTTGAATCTCTCAATGTATTTGTTGGCTCCTCCCGTGCGTGCGTGTAATTCTTTCAGGTGATTAAAACCTAATTGCTCACATTATTCTGACAAACTCTGACTTTGCAGGACTGAAATAGCGATACAAATCCCACATGCAATCATGCACTCGTGGCCACACAGTCTATCCTTACAGTTACAATCCATTTGTGGGGTCTATAGATGCACCTGTGTCAGTAATGGTTCGATTCCATACATCCTATATATCCTGTGTCAGTCCGACCACACCTTAGTCCTCTCCCTCCAATACTAAGGCGTGTAAAACACAAAAGACCATGAACACCCTCTTCCCTAACTCTTGAAGCTTCTTTCATGGCAAGGCAACAGTGGAGCTCGCCGATCTCGTGTTCTCGCTTATTATTGAAACATAATCACCTGAAATTCTCACGCATCCATAATGCACAGGGCATGCGCATTATATAGCCCGTTGCATATAAAACATTGGACAATATTTCTTTATCTACTGTATCAATCTATTGAAGATGAACCTCATGCTTATACTCTCTGAAGAGTGAAGACACCAATGATGACAGCACATCTGCTTTTACGACGCCATGCTTGGTGCAATAATGAAAGGTGTAAACTAGCAATGGCTTTTTGGCCACGCCCAGTTGGGTTCCGCGTAGACTTGGCCTTATCCACCGACGGCTTGACGTACTTGTTCTTAGTATACTTTTCGTATATAGCAGAGAGGCAGGCTACATAATCCTATGTACTCAATGCGGCTCGCTGTTCCGACTTCCGAGTCAAGCTCAAGCCGACAAGCCCATCACCTGCCTGATCTAGGTGGCGGCGATGGCCGACTTCTTGATGATCACCTTCGCCGTCTTCCTCCTCGCCTTGTACCTCCCCGTGGCCGCCTTGGTCTTCAACTACTCCACCTTCAGGCCAGAGGACAGCAAGGACATCAGAGTGGAGGGCGAAGCCAACATCAACGGTGGGTGGATCGACGTGACGGCGGACAGGCTCTCGGGCATCTACGACAGCAGGGGCCTGCGCGTCGTACAGCGCCCAGTCGATGCTCCTTTGGGACGGGGCCACCGGCGAGGTGGCCAGCTGCATCACGCGCTTCAACTTCGTCATCCACCCACCACGCTTTGGCATCACTTGTCGCCGCCGCAGGGCATCAACAACAAGGCACCGGCATGACCTTCTTTCTCGCCGCCTACCCGTCCATCATGCCGAACGGGTCCAACCACTATTGCAGAAACCATTAACCTCATCGGCCCATTCATGCTGAGCCAAGATGCCCCGCTTCATTTAATTCAATGGAAGCGAGGCGTAAAGGTGCCGGCTCTGATAAGGGCCTCTAATACATCGGTGTTAGTATTGTGTTGTCTTGTATAAGTAAACGCGCCAGCCCAAACAACATCCGTTTAGAATGAGCATCTATTCTAACCGGTGTGGAATATGCCGCTTAGAATATTCCTTTTTTGAATCGGTGCAGAAATAAACCGCTTTACCTGGAAATTTGAACCATCATATCGGAATTTTCAGCGCGCGCAGAGTCTATGCGAGTGCAGTTATGGCAGTTTGATGACGACGATGGCCCCTTTGGCAGCTCGGACCCTTCAATGGCGATACAAGTTGGTTGTCGACGATCATCACCAGCGTATATATATACTCTGGGCCTTCTCGAGATCTCGATCGATCGTATTCCTATCCTTCTCCCACTTTCTCCACAAAACTCGCAGTTTGTAGGTAAGCGGAGCGGCGCACGATGGAGATCACCAGGACAACGTATCTTGGCACCATGCCAGGCGGTGGAGGCAGAGAATGTCTCCCACCGCGTCCTGAAGGAGCTCTTCGTCTATGGCGGATAGCAGACGCAGATGGTGGTGGCGTTCGTCACCAAGAACGGCATGCCTCCCAAAGTCGTTGTCGCCAACGTGGTATACTCCGTGTTGGGGCATTGGCAGGCAGCGAACTTCTCCTGCGCCGACTGTTGATGGCTGTTAAGTGCCAAATATAGACGTCAATATTAATATTTAAAGAATTAACATATCTTACATGCATATTTGGTTTAGAGTAATGTTGTGGCAGAACCGCTCAAATTAATCCGGCTTAAGTGCGCTAACCTTCCATTGGTCGTCACGCAATTAAATCGGAGTAATCTGACAGTCTGTCGGGTCGAGCCCGATGCAACCACGAACAGTTACCTCGATCGAAACAAGTCATACAAATACCCACTCGAAGGTGGATCCCAGAGATTACAACAATCCACAAGTATTAAATAGGTCCCACTTGAGGTAATTTATTACAAACCAAGTTCAATGCATAAAGTAACTGTTATCTCAGAGTTTTGAAAGCAGCGGAAAACAACTAATTTATTCGAATGGAATGACGTCACGTGAAGCCGTCGTGACATCACTCGGAAGCATCCTCGTCCCACACAACAGTCCAACCAGGAGGAAGGGTGGTTGGCCAGGTAAGACCGGCAACCATCTCCTCAAGAGCGCTACCTGAAAACAATTCCACAAGCAAGGCTGAGTATACTAATACTCAGCAAGACTTAACCGTCGGGTGTTAGCTACAACACCAAATTCTAGACATGCAAGGCTTTTGGCTGGTGGGTTTGTTTTGCCAAATAGCGACTAATAGTGGATCCTTACTTTCAATATTTTAGCATCAAGTTCTAGTTAAGTTAACCATTCTAGGTAAGCAACCTGTACTAACCAAGCAAGTGGAGCAAGCAATTAAGCAAGCATCAAGTTTCTTCCATCATGTTCCACTTTCATTACTCGGTGCGGCAAGAGATCAAGTAGTCTCATTAGCTGCGAGAAACAGACAGTTCGAACCGATTTTAACCTTGCAAGGTGGATACTAAACACACGGAAAAGCACCAACCCCGAGGGTCGACGCTAACCAGGCCGTTCCCATGTCTTCCGGGTTTGTTAATCCGAGCCCACTCCCCTTGGACACAAGCCTTAGCCGGTCATACTTCGCGGCCGTAGCCGGCCGGCCTCGGTCTTGAGCCACGTGTCAGCGACAGGGGGATAAATCCCAGGGCAAGCAGGACAAGGCCACGCCCCCTTCCGAACAGGTACTAAACTTACCGGTCCCATGCCCAAACAAGTGCTTAGTGCTTTCAAACACTTGACCAACATCGCCGGCACACTTCGACCTTAGTAACTTTCCATAAACAGACGGGGCATCTACATGACCAAAAATCCCCGTCCGTCATCCTTATGATTCCAACATAAGTAAAGCAGTTGATTCCTATATCTCGCGAGTGACAGGAAATCACTCGACTTTTACCGGGTCCTTATAGCGGGGCAGCTATCGACCTATCATACTAGTATTGCATAGCACAGGTACCTAGGATCATGCAACTAGGGTTTCAATTCAACTCCTGAACGTAAATGCACAAACATAAGCTTAGCAAAACATAGTTGCATGTATTTGAAACATAGGACATGCTCCGGGGCTTGCCTTAATCCCGAGCTAAGTTAGTATTGACTCTTCCGAACTTGGTTCGGGTCTTGACTTGCTTGCGACGACGTTCGGCTTCTCCTCGTGTCGTCCTTCTTCTTGCGCCGGGATCGGCTTGTGGCTTCCGTCGGCGAGAGTCGTTCCTATACGAGATGCAATGCATAAGAGAATGATGTTATATCGAGCATCGTGTTCACACGATAAACCCGGGTGTATTGATTGGCACATTCACCTGGACAAACTTTGTCTAACCTTTCCTTTCTTTAATTAAGTTTGTATTTACTCACAAAAGAAACTTGGGTTTGTGATGGTGATTGTGTACACATCATGTTCTCAAGTTTGTTGTTAGCATTAAACAGCAAGGTGTGTGGTGGTGACATGTGATTAAATATTTCATTAATTTAAACATGTGATTCCTTCTTTTATTTAGCCGTTTACACATCAAACTTTAACAGTTTATTCTGGTAGTTTGGTGTATTATTTTAATGTGAGAAAAGTACAGTGTGCTGTCTATATCAACATGGATTTACTGACCAAAAACCAACTCAAAAGCATTTATACATCTACCACAATAAATCAAACAATACCAGCACACTAACATCAAGAATAAATCCTAGTAAATCACACTATTATCAATTGGTCCTTAGAAAATTACCAGAGCCTATACTAGTCTAGACAAGATCACATGCCAAGGGTAGCTTAAAAAGATCAAAGGATCTTGCTGTTTGAATTAGCCAAGATTAAACTGTTATTAATTAAAAGAGCACGTTAGCCAGCTCGAACTAAGCTGTACTTCTTACCAGGCATGCATCAAGACATTATAGAACTACTGTAAAAAGTTTGGGCTCATTAGTTGAACAGATTAATTATTACAAATTATAGATCCAGACGTGAGCTGACAGATTAATTAAATCATAAGTCAAACTCTAGTGTGTAACTTTGTGCCAAATTTTTACAGCAAGCTAGAAACTACTCAGAGCATAACATATCCAAAAATCAGCACAAACAAAGCAGTAGATTTCAATCTATGCACAAATTTAAATTTGAACAGATTTTAACATAGTTCAACAACTAAGCACAAAACACCTATATATGCTTTCTAGGAAAGGTAGAACACAGCACCAGGAGTACAACAAAATTGGGTTTGCATTTTTCTTATTTTTCTGCGATTTTTAACCAAATTTACAATATCTCAGATTTCAAACCTAGATCTAAAGAAACCTTTTACCGATAGCCCCCTGCGATTTCCTAAGCTTCACAACCAGGCCCCTACATTTAACACGAAGGACCATGAGATCTATCTAATTGTTGCCAGGAGGTCCTCGGGCGGCGGCCGATCTACGGGATGCGATTCCGGCGATGTGGGTCCTGGGGCTCGCGGGGAAGGAGCTACGGATGACCACGGGCTCACCTTGGGCGGGTTTGATGTACAAGTCGGGACCGTAGGGAGTCGGGAGGAGGTGCGCCGTGGTGAGGGGTGGAGGCGGCCCGCTCTGCTCCTGCTTCGGCGAACTGAGCAGCAGTGGAGGAGGACCGGGCACTCGGGTAGCTGGAGTGGGGCTAGGGAAACGCGATGGTGCCCACAGATGGCGGCGGAGGTGAGCGGAAGGGGGAGCTCGTCGGCGAGCCGGACGACGGCAAAGGGTGGGGCAGGCAGGAAGCTTGAGAACGGGGTTCGACAGAGGCCTTAAATAGGCAGAGGAGGGAACCAAGGCTTCGAGGCGAAGCCTGGTGCTTGCTGGTGGACAGGTGGAGCTCGGCTCATCGCGGTTGGGTCGACGCCCGTGGCTTGCGTGACCTGCCCGCGTTTGTCGGGGTGTCGACCGGCGGGGAGGCAGGCTTGGCGTGGGGGTTAAGGCAGCGCGTGTGCGCGATTGGGCGGAGCTCTGGCATAGGCCGGGCTTGGCAAGGCGCGGCTCGGGCGATAGGCGGCGGCGGCCACGTGCAGGACAGGGGACCGACGCGGCGAGTCCGGTCGGGGACAGGCAGGGGACCGAGCGGGAACAGGAGCGGTCGGTCAGAAAAGTCTCCCCCGTTGCATTAAAGCTGTTGGACCTCGACATCCGAGTCATGCGGGCTGCGCCGCGTGGCAGCGGCCGCGGTCGGCGATGGACGCGCGGGCCGGAGCGCGCCCTCGGGTGCCAGACATTTCATTGAACAGTTGATGGGCATTACTTCGCGGGCAAAAATCTCCAAAAATTCGAACTGCACTCAAAAATCTCCAAATACGAAAGTTGTGTCCCTCAGTACCCTCTACAACTTTCGTAAAGGGTGACCATATGAAACTGCATGGTTTGGGCTTGGACGCGCGACGAAGACAGCGTGAACTTGGGTGCCGGCCAGGGTGAACTTCTGAGGTTCGACTGACTTCGACTGAGTTTTTAGGCATGTTGCGCTCAAAATCTCGTCGAGCTCCAATTGTACAAAGTCGTGTCCCATGAAAATGTGAACAACTTTTGTATTGGCGAATTTTTGAGTTCTTAAGTAAAATTTGAATTTGAACCATGCCAACCGAGAAAGGTCAAAGTTCACTGAGTTGCCAGGAATTCATTCGACTTAACCCTCTTCCCAAGCAAATTTAAAATGCTTAGGGTGTGAATACTTGATGGAGAACATGACCAAGGGCAAGTCCAAACATCAATGATTCAACTTAGAGGGAAGTTTATGAAAAGTTATACATGGAAATCCAAATGGCAAGCCTCAACTTTTGGGAAAAACTGCTGCTGTCCAGACTTGAAAAATTTTCTAAGTGTTGGCTGAAAAATATGTTTGACTGCTGTTTGACCATGATTTAGAGCATCTTCCACTCAAAATTTTGAAAACCACCAATTAACAAAGTTGTTCCTTATAAAATTTGGGACAACTCTCTTATTGACAGATTTTCAAGTTTTTAAGCGAAATTTTGAATTCAAATCAATTCAAGCTCTAAAGGTTCGGTACATGGAATTTTAATCCATTATTTCAGGCGTTGACTTTGGTCATAACCACAAGTTTAATTGTCCATTAAGCCTTAATGAGGTGATTAGACATCAGAGATGTCACAAATGTAGTTCCACAAGTCCTTGAGATTATTTGAGTGTAGGTGAAATAAAGACAAAAGATGGAGAATATGCACTCTCATGGTGGAGAAACACAACTCCAACCAATGAGGAGGCACCATGGGGGCAGCACATGGATCCATTGGCCCACAAGAGAGAGAAGAAATACACTCTCGGCCAATTAGGTGCAAGCACACGGATTGAGGGGCCCACCTTGGGGCTTAAAAAGCATATAGAAACACCCAAGACACCCCCATACCAACACATCAGGACCCACCTGGCAGCCACCTGTCCAAAGTCAGTTGTGAGGGGGCCCACCATGGGTCGGCAGACCCCCTGGTTCGGCCGAACCAGGGATGTCTCCCCTCACCTCGAGCCGCCACGTGTCCTCTCCAGGGAATATTCCTTTGATGATTCCCTCGTGCAACCGCCTCCAAGTGCCTATAAATATGACTAGAGGGGCTCCATTCTAAGCACAACAACTTGAAGCACTCTCTCTTACTTTTAGTATTTAGGATAGTGGAGTTAGTCTAGAGTAGTTCTACATAGTCTACAAGGGTATGGCTCTTGTCTCTTCTATTTCTAGGATGACTTTGCTCTACTTCAGAGATACATGTTTCTTATAGAATGATTGTCTTAGTCATGATATGTCTGGGTTGTGTTCAAGTTCTTATTGCCTTGAATTGAGTGCCTCATGTGTATTAGACTTTGCTCTAGTTCGGGTAGAGTATGCTTTCATACCATATATAGTCTCCATGATCTATGCCGCGATATAGGTCCAATGATCCTCATGTTGGATGGTTCTAGTTCTAGTATGCGCGCCCATGGGAGGGCTAGACAGTTGTTCGGCAATGCAAGCATGGTGCTTGGGTTGTTTGCTTCCATTGGATATTAATGTTCCCCACGGTTTGGCCGGGTGGACCGTGAGTGGTGATAGCCCCGTTGGACCCTCTGAAATCCCCCATGGTCGGATTCACTGTAGGAGTTCTAAAATGAGTGGCAACCTAGCAAAGTGGTCACGCGTAAGTGGCAAGGGAGGTCATCTCCCCTTATACTTGGGTGCATAGGCTTATTATGTATAATGTGTATGATTACCTCTCTAACATGACCTGTGCAGTATATAGGAAGTACATTAGAACCTAGAGCTAACTCTTAGTCCTTTTCCCTAGCCTTAGACTATCTTATCTTGAGTGTTATTCTCTTGTGTGTCACACTACCCTGCCATTATCTTTACCCCTATTAAGTTTTGGTTTATCATATCAAGATATAACTCATAAGCATAATAGAATCTCTTGACCGACCCGCCTTCCTTGGATTCGATACCATTGGAATACTCCTAGGGGAGAGCTATGACGTTATCTGTGCGCTTGCAGATTTCTCTGTGAACGTTAAAAAACGTCTACGAGCTCGTCCCTAACCGCAGCCTCGATGTCCATCTCCATGGCAATGGCACCTTCTTGACATGGCCCATGAGGTTATTTATCTTTTATCATCCTAATCAGTCAATTATTCATTAATTATAAACTTAAATCTGATGACCGAATGCCGTTGCAACAGGATCAAGATTGTTCTTGGGCTTGGATCTTCACTGCTCTACCTCCACGAGGAGTGGGAGCAATGCGTCATGCGCCGCGACGTCAAGCCGAGCAACGTCATGTTGGACGAGTCCTTCGACGCCAAGCTCGGCGACTTCGGCTCGCAAGGTTCATCGACCACGCCGTCGGGATGCAGATGATGACCGCCGTCTCGGGCACACCAGGCTGCGTCGACCCCAAGAGCCTGATCACCGGCAAGGCAAGCACCGAGTCCTGACGTCTACAGCTTTGGAATCGTCGTGCTGGAGATCACATGCGGGAGGAGGCTGATGAGTTGTAGAGCAGCAGCGGCCAGAAGAATGTTGTTTCTCGGCTGGTCGAGTGGGTCTGGGACCTATATGGCCAGGGATCCGCTCTCACAGCAGCCGACAAGCGGCTTAAGGCCTCGTTCGGTTTCCTAGGAATGATTCCCAGCTGGAATGGTTCCTAAGCTTGCATAGAGGAAGAAATTTATAATGGGTATAATAAGAGACCGGGATTTATTTCGGGCCAAGAGCTAATTTACAAGAGGCCAGGATTGATTCCACACCGACTAATTGGATTGATTCTCGGTCTCTTGTTGCACCTATAATGAGTAAATTAGCTTTCATCCCGGGATAAATCCCGGTCTCCTATTACACCCATCATTCATTCCTTCATATATCCATGCCTATAAACTATTCCGGCTGGAACAATTCCCAGCAGGCAACTGAACGAGGCCTAAAGCCGAGTACGACATGGTGGAGGTGGAGCGCCGTGGCCGTGGGGCTCATGGTGCGCATGCCCGGACACGTGCACACGGTCGTCCATCAGTGGGGCTCTCCAGTCCAATGCTCCGCTGCCAGCGCTGCCTGCTAAGATGCCCGTGCAGACTTACGCGGCGCCATCGGTGACCTCGCCGGAGGGGCTCTCTCGTATAATGATGTTTCCTCATATGGGGTGACATCCTTCAGTTCGACACAGTTGTCATTGACGACGATGACTCAGACCTCTAGCTCATCAGACACATCCACTTCAACTAGTTTATTGAAGGATTCCTCTTCTCTGCTCAAACACTAGTACTGATTAATGAATAGTAGGTACTTTGCTGTACTTCATTTCATTTATTCTAAAGTAGCAGGTGGCCAAAGCCAGCGTTTGAATTTGAATAGGGCCAACGTCTTAACTGGAGCGAATTCTACTCCGGTCAGACCGCGGGCCTGATCTGGTGTGTCGGCCCAATTACCATCCAAAACAGGCTCGTGTACACGGTGCCTCTCCACCTTCCATAGCAGGCCAGAATGCCGTGGCAGGGTACGTTGCTTGTCCTGTTTTAGGCTGGGATATGTAGCGATTCCTTGCAACTTCCCGCCTCGATTTCCAGGACTCATAGAGAAGCGTATCTTCTCCTCCCAAATTAACCCCTCCGACTGGGCAAGCGTGGATTGTTTTGGGTGGTTTCGGCCTACCCCCTCACAGACAAGTGGACCCGAAGGCAGTGGGCCCAAGAAATTTTCCTCCTTCATGCATATGGCTCAGGTGATTTTTGGTCTAAGGCAAGTGACTCCTCTGCTTACCATCCCATGGACAATCCTGGCCACTATGCAACCTTCCATCAATTCCCCGGCAACGCAGCATCCCTTGAAGCATCTGATGGGCGACCATGGCATAGATGCATCCTTTGACCTCCTGAACCTCTTGCTCGCTCCACCAGCCCAATCCGCCTTGCCTACCAACAATCAACAACCCTCCTCGATCCTCGCAAAAACCCCCGTTCAAGCTACAGTTCCTCTGCCCCTTGCAGAGCAGCCCGAAGATCCAGCAATGGCGTTCCGCTTTGTTGATCCTACCCCTTTCATACCGCCTCGATTCCACCGGGTCATGGTGCCGGGATGAAGACCAATGAGCAAGGTCATCTTGGGAAGGCCACACCGTAGAAACTACGATGTCGCCATTGCAACGATTCAGAACCTCCCCAATCATCAGGTATCTTTCGAGGAGATTCAGAACATCCTGCACTCTTTTCTCCATGGTCAGATGCATACAGTGTATAAAGACATTCAGGAATGCCCCTATGGACAAGCCTATGTTCGATTCAGATACTTTCATGATAGAGATAATCTTATCCATAACAGCCCACATGTCTTTAACCAGTACTCTATTTCTTTTATCAAACATGATCAAGCCTGGAATCACAAAGCTATTACCCTAAACTATGAGGTCTGGTTGATGTTGTTAGGACATAACATTGATTATTGGTCAGATTTACATGTAAACAAGGTCTTATGGGATCATGAACAGATTATTGCTTGGGAAGAGGACCCAAATCACCTTGCTCGTGTTCTAGTTAAAGCCAGAGTTGTTGCTCTAGAAGATATTCCCTGGTTTATAGTTGAAACTGATGGGCCAGGCTTTGATGGTGAATCATGGACCATCCAAACAGAGATCATCTAGAGCACTATGCTTGGTGGACAAGCAGGAGATGAGGATTTCCCTCCCAATGGGCGTGATGACATTCAGCCAGAGGTGTTTGATTTTTTTGGTTTTGGACAGCTAGTCCATGGCATGCCACTAGAACCAGAACCAGAGCATGTGGATGATAATGTGGGGTGGGGCTTATGGCCACTAATTCCCCAACAGCAGCAGGCTAATGAAGGGATTGGACAAGGAGAAGCCTTTATGGAACTGAATGATCTGGTTCAGCAGGATGATGGAGGAAACAATCTGGATTTAAATGATGAAGATCTAGGAGGTATTGATGATTTGGTGCTTAATGCTGAAGAGGAGCCTGAGATAGCTGCCCCTAAAGATGCGGAGGATGGCAATCCTATCAACATCATTTTGGCAGATAACTCAGATGATTCAGTGGGCAATGACCAAATCCCAGCCCCAAATGCTAGCCCTGATCTTAATGTCGAGGTAGATGTTTTTATCCCTATGGATGGGGAAGAGCCCTTGCAAGTTAATCCAGAGGAAATCAATGAGGTTGAACTAATGGTGGAGGCTCCTGCGGATAATGAACAGGCTGCTGTAGAAGAGATCAACCCCATTGGGCAATAGTACATGCACTTGGGCTTTGTGGAGTTAGTTGAACCAAATGTTGATCCTGTCTTTGAGCAGTACATGAACTTAAGCAATTTCAGACAGAATCTAGAGGCAATAAGGCTTTGGGCCAAATGGCTTACTCCTACAGTGGGCTCACCTTATGTCCAGCTTCCAAAAGTGTGGGCAGATTTCTTCACTGCCATGCTTCTAGACTCCAAGAAATCTACCTAGGCCAAAGATTTCCTCTCCTCTCCAGCTTGGGAGTTCTTTAACCAACCTAACCAGCCTTCTCTACCATTCTGCTTAGCCCCACCAATTCCACCAAACAGCCTCCCCTCTTGCCAGGGTAGCTCTCCTTTGGGCAAAGAGACACAGAAGGAGCTGCCTCCTTCCTCACCAATGCCAGTCAGCCTTGAGCAACATCTCCCACAAATATATTCCTCACTTCCTAACCTTTCCATGGATGTTGTCTCACCTGCCACTCCTCCAGAAAATCGTGGAATTCGCATTTCACCTACCACTGGACCTTGGTCCAAGGCACTCGTGGATAAAGTTGCCCAAACTCCTATACATAATGACATTGCAGAATCATCAGTAAGGAGAAGTCTAAGGCAATAGGATCTATCAAAAGGCTTCAAGAAGCAGGCCTGCCAGGATAAAAGAAGCTTGGGCTCCATAGTGTCCCCACCAAATATCTCTCCAACTCTGATCAAGAACCTGGGAGAAACTTTCTGCAAAATTGCTCCAGAGAAGCTCACTAAAGATGCCTTAACCAGGAAGAAGACTTTGCCAAAGAAAGATGTTGTGACTGCTCCTGGAGGGCAGAGGCAGGCCAAGAAAAAGATAACCAAATGTCCTCATGATGATAAAGATGATAAGGTCAAGAAGAAGCCAAAGAAGTGAAGCCTGGTGCTGGACAGTGTGCTACCTGCCTGCCTATTTTGCTATAAAACTTTATCTGGCTTGTAATAATTCACTTTGGAATGCTTGTGCTATCATTTTGCTAGACTATCCTTCTATTTGCAAACATGTTAATCATGTATTGCTAAGACTCTTTTACCCATGGTTTTCACTATGAATACATCTTCAAACTCTAGAGCTTGGACAGTGCTTTGCTGGAATGTTAGAGGAATTAATAGTGACACCAAATGGGATGCAATTAGAGACAGAATTCGAGATAGTAATTGTGATATCTTGTGCATCCAGGAAACCAAGAGGGAACTTTTTGATTTACAATTCATCAGAAAATTATGTCCCCCCTCCTTTGATAGCTTTGAATTCCTACCGTCGATAGGGGCTAGTGGAGGTATCATTACAATATGGAAATCCTATTTATTTGAAGGATATTTGGCTTATAAGAATGAGTTCGCTGTCTCCGTCCACTTTACCTCAGAGCATAACAATAGTGATTGGATGCTGACAAACGTCTATGGACCCTGTTCTCAAGAAGGTAAAAAGCATTAACAGAATGGCTAAAAAACATCCAAATGCCTGATGATTATGATTGGCTGGTGGTAGGTGACTTCAACTTAATGAGATCGCCCGAAAATAGAAATAGGCCAGGAGGGGACTTGCAGGAGATATTTATGCTCAATTCGGTCATCAGTGCCCAAAGCTGGATAGAGATTCCTCTACATGAGAAAAAATTAACTTGGACTAATAAACAAGATCCCCCCCCCCCCCCCCCCCTTGTTGGAGAGACTCGATTGGTTCTTCACCTCCAACTCCTGGACCCTCACATACTCAAATACAAGTGCTTGGCCTTTAGTGATGGAAACTTTAGATCCAGCCTGCAACAGGAAACTGGAGAGGAATTTTATGATCATAAAACAAAAGCAAAATTGTTATGGGATTCTTTCAGGGAAAGACTTGGTTTTTCTGAAGACATTGAAATGCAGTTCGAATTTCCTGCATTGCTAGCCAGATCTGAAGAGCTTGGTTGCCGAGATGAGCCTTTTTCAGTAGCTGAAATTGATCAGGTTGTTCAGCAGTTACCCTCAGACAAGTCACCTGGTCCTGATGGCTTCAACACAGACCTCATCAAGAAATGCTGGCCAATTATAAAGCATGACTTTTATGAACTTTGTGCAGCTTTTCAACGAGGTGAACTTTGTTTGCAAAGTATAAATGGCTCCCATATAACACTTATACCAAAAGTGGATGCACCAACTATAGTCTCAGACTATAGGCCAATATCATTGCTCAATACTTCTCTGAAGATCATCACAAAGCTTCTGGCTAACAGGTTGCAAGCAGTAATAATGTTACTCATTCACAAGAATCAATATGGTTTCATCAAAACAAGGACCATTCAGGATTGCCTAGCATGGGCTCTTGAGTATCTGCACTTGTGTCATCAATCCAAGAAAGAGATAATCATCCTTAAGTTAGACTTTGAAAAAGCTTTTGACAAATTGAGCATTCAGCTATGCTTCAAATAATGCAACACAAGGGCTTCAGTGAAAATTGGATTCACTGGATGAACAACATTTTTAAGTCTGGCACCTCTTCAGTACTTTTAAATGGGATTCCTGGGAAAACTTTCCATTGTAAAAGAGGAGTGAGGCAAGGTGATCCACTATCACCCCTCCTCTTTGTGTTAGCTGCAGACTTACTTCAAACCCTCATAAACAAAGCTGCAAGCATGAATCTTATGAAGACCCCAATACCACTGCAATACACCATAGACTTTCCCATTCTACAGTACGCTGATGATACGCTGGTTATTATGGAAGGGTGTGCAACACAGTTATTGTTTCTCAAAGGACTGCTACAAAGCTTTGCCTCGTCCACAAGCTTGAAAGTCAACTATGCTAAATCCATGATGGTTCCCAACAACATGGATGTTACAAGAGTCACTCATTTTGCAAGAACTTTTGGTTGCTCCATAGGAACTCTACCGTTCACTTATTTGGGTTTGCCTTTGGGACCGACAAAGCCAAGGTGGAAGATTTTCAACCTCTAGTTGCTCGATGTGAGAAAAGACTTCTCAGTACCTCAAGTTACTTAACTCAGGCAGGAAGGTTACAAATGACAAACTCAGTGTTCACCTCTCTGCCATTGTTTTACCTCTGCCTCTTCTTGACCCACAAGACAGTCATTCAACAAATAGACAAATTCAGAAAGCATTGTCTGTGGAGAGGAGCTGATATAAATTCCAAAAATCTTTTTTTTTTACAAAAAATCCACCAAAAGCAGCATGGGAATTGGTATGTTTACCTAAATCCGAGGGTGGCTTGGGAGTGATCAAATTGGAAACTCAAAATGTTGCACTTTTACTGAAAAATTGGCATAAATTTTTCAACCATGAAGATATACCGTGGGTCCATCTGGTATGGGAGAAACATTACAGAAATTGCAAATGCCTAACCACATAAGGAAGGGCTCTTTATGGTGGAGAGATATGTTAAAGCTCTTAGATACATTCAAAGGTTTATCCTCAGTCATTGTACAAGATGGAGCAACATGCTTCCTGTGGCATGATATGTGGGCTGGACAAGTCCCATCTCAAGCCTTCCCGGAATTGTTCACATGATGAGAATCAAGATATATGGATGTCCATTTGGGGCTCAGCAGTCTACACTTCTACTCTGGCATACAAGCAACTCATTGGATATAGACAAGTGCATCCAGTGCACAATTGGCTTTGGAAATCAAAGGTGCAACATAAGCATAAGGTCTTCTTTGGCTGCTCCTCAAGGACAGGTTGAGCACCAGAAATCTTTTGAGGAGGAAAACCATGTATCTCCCATCATATAATTGTGTGCTTTGCGCAAATAACGTGGAAGAAGATCTGGAACACCTGTTCCTGCATTGCCTTTTTGCTCAGACCTGCTGGAACCTAATTGGCATACAGGTCCTAATGACAGAACTTGCTAGTACCCTCACTTCGTTTAGACAACAGTTAAACCTCTCTTTTTTCATGGACATTATAATCATCATGAGTTGGACAATTTGGATGGCACGAAATGATCTCATTTTCAGAGGGATGGCTCCTTCAATTCAGATGGCAAAAGCATGCTTCAAGAGAGAATTTGCCTTGGTTGTCCTAAGGGCAAAACCCCAAGTCAAAAATGTGTTGGTTTTATGGCTACAATCAGTCATTTAATAGGGTTGATCTTTTTGTTTCCTTTTTTGTTTCCTGAACTCCGAACTCGGTTGTTTGTACTGTTTACTTCTATTTATAATATATAACCAGTAGGGGGTACCCCTCCTGTTTCCTCAAAAAAAATTTGTTCAGTTAATATCAAGATAAGTGTGAGTATACAATTCTGTTATCCGGACCCTCTTATCACAATGTACCTAATAACAATCGATCTTTCTGCCAATAATATTATACCTGCTCCTTGGTACCCATATTTACTCAAATCAATGTTCGCCTACACGGCCGTGTAGGCCGTGTACACGGCGTTTAAACGCTACTCGATGGCTCACCGTGCAGTTTAGGGCCTAAACGGTTCATTACACGGTCAACCCGTTTACACGGTCAAACACGGTCTTACACGGTGTAAACGGTTGACTTTAAACGGTGCAAAACGGATTTACACGACGTGTAAACCCGTGTAGGCCACCGTTTAGGCTATATACTACCTCGTATTTGTATGTCATTGCCATGAACTCGAAGGTGGGAATCAGTATTGTTGTTGCATGTTGCCTTTTGGTTATATTTGTATGGTTGATTACATATGATTTTGTGACTTGTGCCACCTATGACTATGAGTCTCTAAAAATTTTGAATTGGCCCCTATATTGCTTATAACTATGTCATTTTTACTGATGTCGTACACTACCGTGTAATCCGTGTACACACCGTGTACACGGCGTTTACACGGCCTACACGCTAAACGGTGCCTGATCGAACGACTACCGTTTAGCGTTTAGGCTAACATTGACTCAAATACAAGCTTACCATAATGATGCCTTCAATTAGACCTCCAGCTCATCAGCCACGTCCACTTCAACTGCTTTGTTGAAGGATTCGTCTTCTCTGCTCAAACACCAATACTGAATAGTAGGTACTGTGCTGTACTACTTCATTTCATTTTTTCTTAAGTAGCAGGGTTGCCCAAGCAATTATTCAGCTGGTATCAAGATATATCCAAGTGTGAGTATACAATTATGTTAACCGGACCTTTATCACAATGTACCTAACAACAATTGATCTTCTTTCTGTCAATAATATAATACCTGCTCCTTGGTACACATATTTAACTCAAATTCAAGCTTACCATAATAACTCCGTCAATAATTTGGGCTCCACCAACATCGTCACTTCGCTCCTTGGTATGCCCACGGATAGGCCTCTCAGTATGTCGCCTTCCTAATAACGCAAATCCCCTTGCACTGTTTCACACTTTCACTCCCTTGTGCTGCTCTTGGGATCAATGCCAGTATTCCATATCAATACTAGAGGTTGCAGTTCTACCTTGCGTGTGTCTGTAAGGGGGTGGAGGGGAGATGGCCGGTCCCGGCCAGCTTCGCACAAGCACTATGTAAGAAAGTTACAAAGGAATACCGTACTAGAGACAGAATAAAAGTGTCTTCAATGTAAAATAAAATTAGAGACGCGTGTACACTAAACGTGTCTCCAATAGCCTAAGAGGAAACAAAACATGTCTTCAATATAGGCACATTGAAGACACGACTCAATAAAACATGTCTCCAATGGTTCAGGGGCTGGTATGGAAAACGTGTGCGGAGAAAAAGCGTAACCCATAGCCTATACTTGGGACCCGAAACTTTTATAAAATCGGATGGTTTAACAAGTCTCCTGTCCGCCTAGAAGAGGTTCGGTGCCAGAATAAAAATGTAATGTCAGAACATGATGCATTGTGAAACTTTGGTAACCACAATATTACAGACATCGTAGACATTGACGCGTCTCTTTTTCTCAGTCTATTTTTTTCTTCTGTTGTTCACAATGCGTAGAGCATTTAATGCCTGGAGATGAAGAACGCATGAGCGATGAAGGTATTTGGGAGACACTTCTTGTAAGTTTCTCATACTAGTGGATCAGACTACATTGGGCACAATTTCTGTTACAGAACATGATGCATTGTGAAATGTATCGTGCATCCTTGAATAGTACAGTTCACTAAGGTTCCTCTTGACATTACCAGTTCCTTAACATGAATCCTTATAATTTGACAAATACTAGTTGCTGACATGATTAAAATTCATGAAGCCAAGAATCAATGAGCTGACCTAGAACGGCGATACACATATTAAATGTCGAAGTAACCATGGAATTTGATGTTCTGTTTTTCATTTGGTAGATTGATAAGCTTCTGTCTTGTTGAATCAATGTGGAGGTGTACAATGGCCATGAGAGTAACCGATCCTCATCACTTATAGCACTTCACCAATATTTACTTTCATGACTAGTAGAAACTGAATGTTGTATGGGTGTGATTGGAAGCCTGGACTTCCAGAGCCTGACTCATGAGACAGGACCGAGCCAGCCTAAACAAGCTCACAAGGTGCAGAGATGTTTGGCAAATCTGCATCCTTTGATGCTGGCTGAGCTACGATGATGTTTGGTAAGTTGTAGAAAAAATAGACTTACCTTGTATCTTGTATCTCGCGAATGGTAGACTTACCACCGTCAATCTTCATCAAGCTAGCACGGTCTGCAACAAGAAGCTCCTGAGGGAATATCCAAACCTGTTCAATTACACCAAGGACATACCAGATCCCTGGCATCAGCAGCACGGTGAACATGGAGCAAATCAGGAAGCACTACTACGGAAGCCACCCGTCTATAAACCCCTACAGGATTATCCCGGCGGGCCCCAACATCGATTACAATGTCCCACATGACAGGGAGAGGTTTGGCTCGTGAGGGATCTTGTACGGTGCTTATTTCTTTGGTGTGTTGTGCTTGAGGATCATTGGAATAATGCCATTTTTGTCCTTTTTTGGAAGTGCTAGCGCCCGGACGTCCGATGGAATTTTTTTCATCACACGGTCATTGCAACATCGAAAATACATGTTTGCAACATCAGAAACTATGTACTGAAACACAGTGAAATATCTGAAAGCGGGCAGTAAAATTCACGCCGCAACGTCGTGTAATATTTCGTGCAACATGTAAAACTTTTTACAACATCTAAAAATAGCATATGCAACATTAAAAAACATTATCTGCAACATGAAAAGTAATCGTTTGCAACATTGACGATGGCGCGCTCCCAACTCTTAGCCACGCGCGAACAGTCAAAACCTCTCGATGAAAATGCAACATCGAGGATAAAACATTTGCAACTTGCGTGTGAAACAAATGCAACATCACAACATCCAGATCTACTTTTACAACATCCGCTGAAAACAATTACAACATTATTCTAAAACATCTAAAACACGTGAAACATGCCTTTGCAACATGCAACAAACCCTAACAAAAGAGAAGCCCTGCATAGGTGGAGGGATGAGGAGGAGGCGGAGGATGGCGAGCAGGGAGCTCCGACGTAGCAACTAGCCATGGCAGGACAGCTCCGGGCGGTAGTCATGGTGAGACGAGCCCCGGTGATCCCTCTCCATGGGCGCTGCCCAATGCTTCTCCTCCACGACCGCCCTAAGCTACCGCTGCCATGGCCACCGCCCGAAGCTGCTCCTCCACGACCGCCCGCCATGGGCACGGTGTGGACCTACCCCCGCCATGGCAACTGCCAGGAGCCATCTACCATGGCTGTCGCTCAGGGCTCCTCCCCCACGGCCGTCGTCTGGAGCTCCTCCTCTGTGACCGCTCGGAGTTCGGGCGATCCAGTGGCGTTGCTGCGAGCTAAAGGAGCGCGGGCACAACAAACATTGCTGGCGTTGGGCGCTGCTCGGTTATCGTCGGGACCTTCGCTGGAAGACGAGGTGGGAAATGAGAGGTGGTGTTGTGGGCCCAACATCCGATTTTTTTTTCTGGCTCAGCGTCCGACGCGTCCAGACGGCCGAGCGTGAGCATTACCGTTCTGGAATTCTTCTGTTTCTTGTTCGGGCGATTAATTACTTGTAACGCTGGTATCTTCATGTTAATAAGTCAATGGTGCATCCGAAAAAAAAAACAATGGCGCGATTCTTTCCAACCGTTTTGATTTTTTTCGATAAAGGAAGTTTTATTGATTCAATTATTATTACTTTGAGTTGATAAAAAATCTCGAAACATTGCACACGGTAAAAAGCAAAGTTCAAAAAAAATACTGATAACTAGTGATACTCAATCCTATGACTAAATTGCTGTCGATATGCAGCAACATGCCACTGCAACCAAGTTCCGTGAAGTTGGTGTTTGTAGGATAAACTATCATAAAGAATATATAGTAAACCGAGATGAGCAATAATAAAGAAATTTCTAAGGCCTAAAAAATTGCATGTGTCATATAGTTCATGGTCCAGTTTAAACGGGTTCAGGAACCAAGCCGTTAGCAGGTAATCTGGTCCGGCTTGGTTAGCGGCTAGTACGGGTCGGTAGATAATTTCACTAATCACATACTTACGTACCACGATAAGTTATACACTACAACAATAGTTTAATATTTACCTATTTCTAAAGCAAATAGTGTTTCTGCCTTAATTTTTTGGTTTGGTCTGTCATTAGTCATTGACACGTGGGTCCAATCGCATCAATCCTAATCCTCTGCGTTCTGGGTTTCGACCGTGTGACTCGGTTTCGCAATAAGTCCTCACTGATTTCTGATTTGAACCTTAGACCTCTAAGGGCATGGAAGATATTCCCACCAGTTAGACTACACTTTCACATGTGTTTAGAAATAGAGTTTATTTTATCTATATATTTCCGTAAGTATCAACGAACAAACAAATGTAAGCATATTAATATTAGAGGGATCCATGTTCCAACCAATCAATAAATAGGATACCAAGTTATTAAGAAAAATACAACTATAATAATATCATAATTGTTATGCGCTACGGATCGACCTTTTCATGCTATTTTTCTAAGGACTCCTCATCAGAAGTTGTAGGAACAGAGAAGTGGGGTAACATCGTAGTGCGGTCATGACATGATGGAGGAGGACATTGCAGTCAAAGGGTTAGGAGTAGCCGGCAGAGCCAAGGATGGATCAAGCCTTTGCAACTAGACCATGTGATGGCTTGCACGCACATGTATGATGGAAAAGAGAGGAGGGTTGGGGGCTAAGTGGTTCATGATGACTAGGTATTTTGCTCGGATTTTAGCTGTTCATAAATTTGGTCGGATCGTTGAGGTTTAGGCTTTAGGGTTAAGATAGATCCTGTGATATTTTAATGGATCAATTCGAATTTTTAGCTAAGCCGATGTTGTCTTCATGTCTTAGCCATTTAATGTTTTTTTTTGTTTTATATATATCACATTATCTGTACAAATGTCACACGTAGCAACATACGGGCATATTTGCTATATAGTCAAAACATAGTTAAGCTTCCATCGATAAATAAAATACGAAAGAAAAGGAACCGGTTCATGTTTTAAATATCAGATGATGAAACAAGTATGTCAATCTGACTTTTAGAAGAAAGAAAATTTGTATTTCCACCCATGCATGAGTTTTGCATGGAACCATTCATTATTACAGTTCCAGCTGATTAAAGTAAGCTCTCAAACGCAACAAAACTGGAGAAATGCAAACTCAAACAACTAACTAAGCACTAAGTACTCTTCAATAGTATCAATACAATCTTTGCTCTCCTGAACTCAGTGAAATCTGCGACTCCCTTTAGTTTTGACTTTTAAGAAAACGCTATGCTTCAAATTCCTGCTGCAAAACATGAAAATATTGTTACTGTTTACAAGTAATTATGGTCACTATTCTGTTGTTAAGGAAGCAAGAAGAAAGCTACAAAATGAAAGAAAATAAGACAACAAAAGGTGAGAGTGAGACTACAAGGCGTACTGTCCACCAAGGCACCAACACCATATGATGTGGCGCCGAGGTCTACGAAGGAGAACGCAAAGGAGAGCGTAGGAGTAGATATGCTTGCGAACAAGAACGGAGAACGTAGCAAGGTGTTGGGCTGTTGTCGCCGGTGGCCGTAGTACCACCGTTGAAGAACAGCTCCTACCCAAAACCGGAGAGTTTTATTCCTTCGATGAAATCCTAGTACAAACTACCGGCTGCCCTTTATAGATGAGGTGCAGCGTGTCAAAACGAACCAAGCCACTAACAAACTAATGTAATCAAACCAATCTTATCTCTATCACCACAACATACCATTTAATCCACGACAGGATCCTGGCAACGGATTCAGAAAACGTTAGCATTTTGCTATGAGCCCAAATAAGCCCTAGAAAACCGTGACGGGATCTTGGCGACGGTTTCAGAAACGTTAGCATTTTGCTTTAAGCCCAGATAAGCCTATAAAATCTCGACGGTTAATCAATTCCGTCACGATCTGGCCCGAATACCGCGACGGTTAAACAAATCCGTCGACAACATAAATTAAAATTTGTTATAATTCATATAAAGAATTTTTAAAAATAAGCATCATGGGTGGTTTGAACCTTGGTCTTGAGACCAATAATGAAGTGGCCTACCACTACACCATGCATTGGGTTGTGGTAGTATTCAGTAACAATTTTTATTGTTAGCAAATTATTTATTTGCTGAAAACCGCCACATCACCCAGCCCCACAGCCAAGTCAGCCGGCAGCCTCCCGGCCACGTCTGGCCGCGTCACTCGGCGTCCTCCAGCCGTCGCGGCCAATTGAAATCAAAAAAAAAAAGACACGGACAAGGGAATCAATCACATGACCTCCACCTTTCAGGGAGTAGCACTACCACTGCAGCACTGGTTTGCTTTTGGTAGCGGCACATAAGAAGCTCTCTAGTATCAATACTTGCTCCCCGTGTGTCCAGCCACGCGGCACCAAGCTGGATCCCGCCTAGGGCGATCTGCGTGTGGCCGGTTAGGCCAGTCTCGTTGCGCCACGTGGCTGCTAGGAAAAATGAAAAAAAAAGAGAATTTCGCCAACCAGTGCACCACTCATTCACTTGTGAATAGGAAGGAGAGCCAACTATTAAACTTATATACGTCCTGCTACTTTTTGCCACATGGCACCAAGCTATTGGTTCATAAGCCTCGCCACGGATCAAAGGCTGGCGGATCCGCACGTGCCGGCGCGAGGTCCGGCGGTTATAGCGCCATGTGGCGGCACATGATTACTTCCGCGTGGTGGTTTTCTCTTTTTAATCCAGATTTAAAACTTGTAATCGATTTTTTCTCCCTCATTTGAACTCCAAATTTGATGATTCTTTCTTCTTAACTTCTCTAAAATCGTGATCTTTTATTTATTAGTTGTAGCTAGTTCAAGTAGTTAGATGGAAAATAGGGACTTAACCGTAACATGTTTTGTTATCTTTCTAATTTATAATGTGATATTCATCTTGGTTGATTCTGTATCTGATTCTGAAAATGTGTTTTTTGGCTACCTGTTTTGATCATGGGTTGATTGTTTTTTTGGGCTTTTTTGGTGAGCTGAAATGTTTATGGGTCAAAAAGTGGTCCACTTGCAAAATTGGCCCATGAATGAAAAGTCATCGTCCACGTATTTAGCCATGTCATCGTCCACGTCTTTAGCCTCGTCAGCGTCCACGTCTTTAGCCACGTCAGCGTCCACGTTGGCAGCCACGTCAACATCCGTGTTAGCAGCCATGTCAGCGTCCACATTAGCAGTCACGTCAGCGTCCACATGGCAGCCATATCAGCGTCCACGTGGCACCCACGTCAGCGTCTACGTTGGCAGCCACGTTAGCGTCCATGTCAACAGCAACCCGTGACGGCTTGTGAGAGATTAGATAAAACCGTATGTTTCATATTATGACCCTAAAAAATCAATCACCTTACCTTCTCAGAAACACAATATGTGCCTTGTCAGAAATTGCTATGCCTTGAACTCACTGAAATCTGCAGCCAAAAAAGAAAAAGAAAAAAGAAGACATTACATAAGTTTGTTCTATGGAAACAAATCAACAACTAAGATTCGATGAGGAAAGGCTATCCAAAGTGGTCTTTCAGAAGTTGAAAGAGCCAATATGCTATGAGAAGAAATTCTGCATGAAAAGGGAGTGGACCAACGCGATGTTGATTATCTGTGTAGTCCTTTAAAAGAAACTCAGCATGAAAAAGAAAACAATGTTGTTAGCAACTTCCACACAAATAGGGCGGCACTACTACACAATTTTCTACTCAATTGCGAACGAATGTACTTCACCTTCTCTAATGTCCTCATATGACTGAACCTCTTCACCAGCCTCTCTTGCTCTCACTTTGCCTTGAGATGTATGTAGCCATTTTTGGGATCACATTAAAGCTTCAACGTTGAAGTTGATAGGCTGCAGCAAAGTGGATCTACAATCCATCCACCCGTGCTTAAAGTAGACTTAGAGGGAACCGTTGAAGCAAGGAACAGCAAGCACTTCCTTTGCCAAGAGTGACAATACATGATACTTACTCGAATTCATTTTCCAATAATCTAATATCTCAAACTGTTTTGTCCTCTTCTCACGCTTATCTATACTATAAAGCATGATGAAATTTTCGTTTCGTCCGTCATCTTTCTTTTCGTCCGTCATCATCTATATCCCACACTGTCTTATTTATGATGATCCAACGTTCTAGATTAATCTAAAGAGTCCATATTGACTACATCTCACCTTTGAGCCTACACCATCGGATTTTATGACGATCGAACGCTCTAGATTAATCTAAAGAGTCCATGTAAATTACACATCTACTCCCTCCGTCCCAAAAAACAAGTCGTTTTGGGATTCAAAATTTGTCCCAAAAAACAAGTCGTTTTACCTGATTTGGCAAGCTTGCATGTGCATGTAGACATGCAACAGTCGGTTAGCACCAAATCTGGCTAAAAGATATGAGCAATCAAGGTCATTTTACAATTTTGTTAATCTGTCCTAAAACATCTAGAATGACTTGTTTTTTGGACGGAGGGAGTAAATAGTATTTTTTCCTAAAAAACGTGCCGCAGCACGACGAAATTTCGTTTCGTCCGTCGTCATCTATATCCCACACCGTCGGATTTTATGATGATCCAACGTTCTAGATTAATCTAAAAGTCCATATTGACTACATTTCACCTTTGAGCCTACACCGTCGGATTTCATGATGATCGAACGCTCTAGATTAATCTAAAGAGTTCATGTAAATTACACATCTAAATTAGTATTTTTTTTCTAAAACACGTGCCTGCGGCACGTGCCCTACTCAGCTAAATACCTCATCAATTTTGAATCGTTTGGCTCACTCTCAGCTACTTCCTTTCCCCTACATGGTCCATACAAAATGTCTAAGGAATATCTCAGATAATGAAGCTTATAAAATGACTGCAATGAATAACGAGTAATTCAGATTGCCTTCTTCTTTCCAGTACTTCTCAAACTTTAGTTTCATGAGATATGCCACCGAAGATAATGTTGATCTTTTCCGCCAGGAAGCTCAATTAGTTTTGCATGCATCAGCATCAAGTCATCAAAAACAATGCTTGATGTTACATGCAAGGAAGCTGAGAGGCGAGTAGTGACCTTGTCAAAATAGTTTCAAGAAACACAATATCCGCCTTGCTACTTTCAGAAGCACAATATCCGCATTGCTGTTTGCCACAGCTCTACGATATGTTTAACGTGGTTCTCCCGAGAAGGTTTATAACATACATGCACTATCAAATAAATGTAGTGCAGCGCTTTAAAAACTATGAGGAAATATATCTTAGATCTGTGTACAAAAAAACATAATCCGAACGCTATCCATATCTGTCATCAACCCTTAGTCATCTCAACAGAACAATTATAACATTAAGCACATAGTTGCTACATGTCTGCTTACAGATTCTAGCTTCTTCGGGCAGATCTAGCAAACACATAACAACCAAGTTCGCCATTATGGTAATTAATGTACATGTGCAATATTAGCCAACATATACAAACCTTACATCTGTTTTGCTAAAAATGAAAAACCGTGAACCAAGACATGTCAAAAGGAAAACTTTGCACTATCATTGCTTATATATCAACATTAGCTCCGGAGCTCGCCGAATCACCATCACTTCCATCACTATCACTGCTGCTGCTCCCACTCCCACTCCCGCTACCACTCCCGCTGCTGCTACTGCTGCTACTCCCGCTAGAGCTAGAGCTGTCCTGCTCCTCCTGCCCTTCTGCATTCACTTGAGCACGCAGCGCCTCAGCTGCATTGAGCCCCTCATCAGCCTCATCATTTACATCTACATCAGCAATTTCATCATCCATATTGCCCTGATTTGGTAGGTTGATGTCAAAACCATGAACAGATGTCCCTTGTCCTGAGGCCATGTTATTTGGTGAAACATTGTCATCATCATCACCAAGTATATCGAGGTTCTCATCTTCCTCGTTTGGATCTGGTGAAAGGGCAAATGGGTCTGAGGTAACAGGTTGATATGAGGTGCTCTTGCTATTGTATCTTGGGCCTGCAATGATCATGAGCAATGAGCACAGAAGATAAATCTTGTCTTAAAAATTAATACATTAACATATTGTAAAAACACTGTAATCTCTGAACAATAGAACAGAATTAGTTTTCTCATTAATAACCCATTAAAATTAATAACAATCTATGTCGCTAGCGTGGAAAATAAGCTGAGGAGAAAATCATCATTCTTAAAACTCCTATAAAACTATATCTACTATTCTTTCATCTCTAAATTATTTACTTCTCTTTTTGAAACATCAAGTACTAAAGGAAATAAACTGTACAAGAAGACATCAAAGAGGGTATCTAAGATACCCTAAAAAGAAAATATTCACAAAAGAGCTAAACAAGCCCAGCTAAATTTAGTCAACCTAGTTGAGGAAATATTGCCTATTGCTTTCTTTGATTCTGTGGGCTCGGAGTTCAGCCTCATCCAATTGACCAATCTAGGCAGCTGATGTCAGAATGAGAGTGCACTAACTGCAGTGGACCCCTTAAATCTGCCCTCTTTACCTAATATGAGCAACTCTTACCCCCCCCCCCCCCCCCCCCCCCCAAAAAAAAACACCCCAACGCACGCACACCGAGATAGATAATTTATCTCAAACAGAGCCATGTTACCTGAATTTTCAGGTTCACCAATGTCAATGTGCTCAACTTCAACCTGCAATCAGAATAAGAAGTGAGAATTGATTAAATAGTCCCGTGAAACATCAAAAGCATTGATAGTTTGAAACTATATATGATCACAGAATGATGGTGGCAAAGTTCTGTTCAATGGTTATGTGAACATACAAAATATTTATAAACTAAAAATCTGACTCAACATACATTTTCGTCCAACATATGCCAGAGTAAAACAGAAATGACATAAGATATTTTTAACCAAAAGCAGGCACTTAGTAATTAAATAAACTTTATACAATAATTGAAACAGTACAAGACTATCTTTAGAGAATATGTTTCCATCCCAATTCGCATCTTCTAAAGTCCAATAGAAAGCTGCATTCCCTGATCGACGCTAAACATAGAGCAGCATGTATTAGATGCATCATCTGCCATGGTTAAGAGTTACTGCAACAGTTTGAAACAAACTTTCCACATCATTATTTAATGGAAATGACTCAGTGGCATGCTAACATAAGTTAAACTTTTTATTGACCAAGTAGGCAAGGTCCTATAAAAAATATCACCATCAGAGAGTCCCTTGCCAAGTCAAGTTTCACATCCCAAATATGATTTTCACAATCAGTAGACTAGCTCAACACATACATTTCTTAACAAGGTGCCAAGATCCACATCTCAAGAACTAAAATACAGCCATTACACAAAAAAAAAGAACTAAAATACAGCCAACTACTATTCTGGCAAACAAACCTTCATAGCCAATCATTGCATACACGCTAACCAATGTTTTAACTTATACATTACAAATTGATCGAATGATTAGAAAATTAAGAGCGTTATCAAATTTAAGTATTAACTGGAAATTCAAAGACTACTTTTTTGTTCACCACTAAAAACCAGAAATTAATACTTTGTGTACCACCAATGCAACACTAATGTTAAGCAACAGGGGATGACTGCAGTTTATTAAACTCGGATAAACATTTGAACCAATTAAATTTGAAGTTAGGAAAACATGTGGATCACAATTCCTTGCCAAATATTTCACCTTTCTAAAGGAAAGTAATACAGTAGCATGTTTTGCAACA
>WEIB01000339.1:0-46771 GCA_015476505.1 Urochloa ruziziensis
CCCGAGCAAAGGGTTGAGTTAGACAGAGCTCTAAGCTTTGGGGATGGGATAGACAAACAGACAAACTTCAGCCTTCACGTTGATCCAATCTCCTCCAACTCCTCGTTCACTCCGATTGTACCAAAACTTTGCTTCACCCGTCAGAGAAAAATAGAAAGAGTTCCGTCTTGGTTCATCCCGGGAATGTTAGGAGAGAACTTCTCCTCGTCTATTGCAAGGATTGTCAACGAACAATGGCAACGAGATTGGGGCGGATCTCGAAGCCATCAGATAACGAGGTGGAAGGATGGAGGCAGTTCCAAACACTCGCGAAATGGAACCGCCGAATAACTAGGAGAAAACTCCATGTGGTAGATGGTTATGGGGATAAAGTGTACGGCTAAAAACATCCTACACTAGTGTTGCTACCGTTCCCCGGCAACGGTGCTAGAAAAGCTTGTGGCACTCCTTAGCCTAATGAATCCGCAAGCGCGTGGAGACCGCTGTAGCCTTTCACCAGGGGAGTAAAAACTGGATGTCAAATCCAAGGAACGGTAGACACGACTATGCTAGAAATCTCTTAACCGGACCCACCAGGGGAGAAAATGGTAAAGGGTGTAGAGAGCTTAACCTTAGTTAGCCACTCATTACCCCAGACAACCTATCTTAATCTAACATGATCTGCTTCGACGGCTAGAACGGGAAGAACTCAGAACGGGGTGAGAGAGGGGTTCTTCCGGGCTCAGCACTACTGTTATGAGTACACCCGAACGTGGTGGAGTACAAAGGACGGACAGGGCTGTCACCACCCGCCGTCTACCACTGCAGTTCCGTGGGGTGCAACACAACCCAAGGTAGCTAGCCAGTACAGGCACCACCCCTAAGCTTTCAGCTACTGACCTCCACCCAACCGGAAGGGCTTATGACGAAACCCCAAACAAGAGTCACCGTCACTCGCGCGGACTTGGGATCCCGCAGATCATAGATAGATAAGTTAAATTGCTAAAAGTAAAGAGTAAACTAGCGAGATAGTAAGGCAAGAGACCGAGAAACTTACTGAAGATATCTCTGAAGCTTTATTCCTCGGGGGCGGAACAATGTTGAGGGAAGGCCGAGATGACTCTCGAACTCCCTCTACACGCTTGGCTGTCACCCAAGCACTCACCCACTACTCTCCCTACTCTACTCTAAGATAGTGGACTAAATCTTGAGCCTTCTCTTCTCTCAATGGATGGTGTGTCTTGGGTGGAGGTGAAGGACGCCTTTTATAGCCCTCCAAGGGTGAAATCCTGCTTAGGAGTGACGCCAACTACTTGCTTAGCTTGCACGCGGAAGAGGAGGCGTAACCGCCACAGAAGTGGGCCGACCGGCCTGAAGGAGGCCGTTCGGCCTGGGATTGTTGCCATCTGGCACCATCTTTCTTGAGGACGCTCCAGATGATGTCCTGAGGTCGGTAGTTGCTGGATTGGTGTTGGTTGCGATAGTTGGAGGCCGACTGACCTAGGGGAGGCCGTTCGGCCTGGCCCTGGCTCCCCTTGGCCCTCCGTTGCACCGACTCGCTCATCAACGGTTCCATGTTGTCCCTTGAGGCGGTTTTGGTTACGTTGAGTTGAAGTTGTCCGAAAATCCTAGATTCCTAGGTAGGTGGACCCTCCAATCCATGGCCTAGGTCTTTTGGGTCCTCGGATCAAACCGACATCTAACTCATGGCTCATGATCATCCTTGATGTTTTAGTCAGCTTGTGGATCAAAGTCGTGGCCAGAAGTGGGAGAAGGGGCCGGTCGGCCAAGACTAGGCCGGCCGGCCTGGCCCTGAGCCCAAATGGCCTCCTGTTTTCCCTGTTTGCTCCTTCACTCACAAATTGTACAAAACTTGTGGAACTCATTAGTATAAATGATATTAGCATGTTTGTCACTATATGAGCATAAAATCCGGAGAAATGTTGAGGGTAAAAATCATGGATATCGACCGCCAACAAGCCCCCACACCTAGACTTTGCTCGTCCCGAGCAAAGGGTTGAGTTAGACAGAGCTCTAAGCTTTGGGGATGGGATAGACAAACAGACAAACTTCAGCCTTCACGTTGATCCAATCTCCTCCAACTCCTCGTTCACTCCGATTGTACCAAAACTTTGCTTCACCCGTCAGAGAAAAATAGAAAGAGTTCCGTCTTGGTTCATCCCGGGAATGTTAGGAGAGAACTTCTCCTCGTCTATTGCAAGGATTGTCAACGAACAATGGCAACGAGATTGGGGCGGATCTCGAAGCCATCAGATAACGAGGTGGAAGGATGGAGGCAGTTCCAAACACTCGCGAAATGGAACCGCCGAATAACTAGGAGAAAACTCCATGTGGTAGATGGTTATGGGGATAAAGTGTACGGCTAAAAACATCCTACACTAGTGTTGCTACCGTTCCCCGGCAACGGTGCTAGAAAAGCTTGTTGGCACTCCTTAGCCTAATGAATCCGCAAGCGCGTGGAGACCGCTGTAGCCTTTCACCAGGGGAGTAAAAACGTGGATGTCAAATCCAAGGAACGGTAGACACGACTATGCTAGAAATCTCTTAACCGGACCCACCAGGGGAGAAAATGGTAAAGGGTGTAGAGAGCTTAACCTTAGTTAGCCACTCATTACCCCAGACAACCTATCTTAATCTAACATGATCTGCTTCGACGGCTAGAACGGGAAGAACTCAGAACGGGGTGAGAGAGGGGTTCTTCCGGGCTCAGCACTACTGTTATGAGTACACCCGAACGTGGTGGAGTACAAAGGACGGACAGGGCTGTCACCACCCGCCGTCTACCACTGCAGTTCCGTGGGGTGCAACACAACCCAAGGTAGCTAGCCAGTACAGGCACCACCCCTAAGCTTTCAGCTACTGACCTCCACCCAACCGGAAGGGCTTATGACGAAACCCCAAACAAGAGTCACCGTCACTCGCGCGGACTTGGGATCCCGCAGATCATAGATAGATAAGTTAAATTGCTAAAAGTAAAGAGTAAACTAGCGAGATAGTAAGGCAAGAGACCGAGAAACTTACTGAAGATATCTCTGAAGCTTTATTCCTCGGGGGCGGAACAATGTTGAGGGAAGGCCGAGATGACTCTCGAACTCCCTCTACACGCTTGGCTGTCACCCAAGCACTCACCCACTACTCTCCCTACTCTACTCTAAGATAGTGGACTAAATCTTGAGCCTTCTCTTCTCTCAATGGATGGTGTGTCTTGGGTGGAGGTGAAGGACGCCTTTTATAGCCCTCCAAGGGTGAAATCCTGCTTAGGAGTGACGCCAACTACTTGCTTAGCTTGCACGCGGAAGAGGAGGCGTAACCGCCACAGAAGTGGGCCGACCGGCCTGAAGGAGGCCGTTCGGCCTGGGATTGTTGCCATCTGGCACCATCTTTCTTGAGGACGCTCCAGATGATGTCCTGAGGTCGGTAGTTGCTGGATTGGTGTTGGTTGCGATAGTTGGAGGCCGACTGACCTAGGGGAGGCCGTTCGGCCTGGCCCTGGCTCCCCTTGGCCCTCCGTTGCACCGACTCGCTCATCAACGGTTCCATGTTGTCCCTTGAGGCGGTTTTGGTTACGTTGAGTTGAAGTTGTCCGAAAATCCTAGATTCCTAGGTAGGTGGACCCTCCAATCCATGGCCTAGGTCTTTTGGGTCCTCGGATCAAACCGACATCTAACTCATGGCTCATGATCATCCTTGATGTTTTAGTCAGCTTGTGGATCAAAGTCGTGGCCAGAAGTGGGAGAAGGGGCCGGTCGGCCAAGACTAGGCCGGCCGGCCTGGCCCTGAGCCCAAATGGCCTCCTGTTTTCCCTGTTTGCTCCTTCACTCACAAATTGTACAAAACTTGTGGAACTCATTAGTATAAATGATATTAGCATGTTTGTCACTATATGAGCATAAAATCCGGAGAAATGTTGAGGGTAAAAATCATGGATATCGACCGCCAACAAGCCCCCACACCTAGACTTTGCTCGTCCCGAGCAAAGGGTTGAGTTAGACAGAGCTCTAAGCTTTGGGGATGGGATAGACAAACAGACAAACTTCAGCCTTCACGTTGATCCAATCTCCTCCAACTCCTCGTTCACTCCGATTGTACCAAAACTTTGCTTCACCCGTCAGAGAAAAATAGAAAGAGTTCCGTCTTGGTTCATCCCGGGAATGTTAGGAGAGAACTTCTCCTCGTCTATTGCAAGGATTGTCAACGAACAATGGCAACGAGATTGGGGCGGATCTCGAAGCCATCAGATAACGAGGTGGAAGGATGGAGGCAGTTCCAAACACTCGCGAAATGGAACCGCCGAATAACTAGGAGAAAACTCCATGTGGTAGATGGTTATGGGGATAAAGTGTACGGCTAAAAACATCCTACACTAGTGTTGCTACCGTTCCCCGGCAACGGTGCTAGAAAAGCTTGTTGGCACTCCTTAGCCTAATGAATCCGCAAGCGCGTGGAGACCGCTGTAGCCTTTCACCAGGGGAGTAAAAACCTGGATGTCAAATCCAAGGAACGGTAGACACGACTATGCTAGAAATCTCTTAACCGGACCCACCAGGGGAGAAAATGGTAAAGGGTGTAGAGAGCTTAACCTTAGTTAGCCACTCATTACCCCAGACAACCTATCTTAATCTAACATGATCTGCTTCGACGGCTAGAACGGGAAGAACTCAGAACGGGGTGAGAGAGGGGTTCTTCCGGGCTCAGCACTACTGTTATGAGTACACCCGAACGTGGTGGAGTACAAAGGACGGACAGGGCTGTCACCACCCGCCGTCTACCACTGCAGTTCCGTGGGGTGCAACACAACCCAAGGTAGCTAGCCAGTACAGGCACCACGCCTAAGCTTTCAGCTACTGACCTCCACCCAACCGGAAGGGCTTATGACGAAACCCCAAACAAGAGTCACCGTCACTCGCGCAGACTTGGGATCCCGCAGATCATAGATAGATAAGTTAAATTGCTGAAAGTAAAGAGTAAACTAGCGAGATAGTAAGGCAAGAGACCGAGAAACTTACTGAAGATATCTCTGAAGCTTTATTCCTCGGGGGCGGAACAATGTTGAGTGAAGGCCGAGATGACTCTCGAACTCCCTCTACACGCTTGGCTGTCACCCAAGCACTCACCCACTACTCTCCCTACTCTACTCTAAGATAGTGGACTAAATCTTGAGCCTTCTCTTCTCTCCAATGGATGGTGTGTCTTGGGTGGAGGTGAAGGACGCCTTTTATAGCCCTCCAAGGGTGAATTCCTGCTTAGGAGTGACGCCAACTACTTGCTTAGCTTGCACACGAAAGAGGAGGCGTAACCGCCACAGAAGTGGGCCGACCGGCCTGAAGGAGGCCATTCGGCCTGGGATTGTTGCCATCTGGCACCATCTTTCTTGAGGACGCTCCAGATGATGTCCTGAGGTCGGTAGTTGCTGGATTGGTGTTGGTTGCGATAGTTGGAGGCCGACTGGCCGAGGGGAGGCCGTTCGGCCTGGCCCTGGCTCCCCTTGGCCCTCCGTTGCACCGACTCGCTCATCAACGGTTGCATGTTGTCCCTTGAGGCGGTTTTGGTTACGTTGAGTTGAAGTTGTCCGAAAATCCTAGGAAGTTGGACCCTCCAATCCATGGCCTAGGTCTTTCGGGTCCTCGGATCAAACCGACATCTAACTCATGGCTCATGATCATCCTTGATGTGTTAGTCAGCTTGTGGATCAAAGTCATGGCCAGAAGTGGGAGAAGGGGCCGGTCGGCCAAGACTAGGCCGGCCGGCCTGGCCCTGAGCCCAAATGGCCTCCTGTTTTTCCTGTTTGCTCCTTCACTCACAAATTGTACAAAACTTGTGGAACTCATTAGTATAAATGATATTAGCATGTTTGTCACTATATGAGCATGAAATCCGGAGAAATGTTGAGGGTAAAAATCATGGATATCGACCGCCAACAAGCCCCCACACCTAGACTTTGCTCGTCCCGAGTAAAGGGTTGAGTTAGACAGAGCTCTAAGCTTTGGGGATGGGATAGACAAACAGACAAACTTCAGCCTTCACGTTGATCCAATCTCCTCCAACTCCTCTTTGCACTCTGATTGTACCAAAACTTTGCTTCACCCGTCAGAGAAAAATAGGAAGAGTTCCGTCTTGGTTCATCCCGGGAATGTTAGGAGAGAACTTCTCCTCATCTATTGCAAGGATTGTCAATGAACAATGGCAACGAGATTGGGGCGGATCTCGAAGCCATCAGATAACGAGGTGGAAGGATGGAGGCAGTTCCAAGCACTCGCGAAATGGAACCGCCGAATAACTAGGAGAAAACTCCATGTGGTAGATGGTTATGGGGATAAAGTGTACTGGCTAAAAACATCCTACACTAGTGTTTGCTACCGTTCCCCTGGCAACGGTGCTAGAAAAGCTTGTTGGCACTCCTTAGCCTAATGAATCCGCAAGCGCGTGGAGACCGCTGTAGCCTTTCACCAGGGGAGTAAAAACCTGGATGTCAAATCCAAGGAACGGTAGACACGACTATGCTAGAAATCTCTTAACCGGACCCAACAGGGGAGAAAATGGTAAAGGGTGTAGAGAGCTTAACCTTAGATAGCCACTCATTATCCCAGACAACCTATCTTAATCTAACATGATCTGCTTCGACGGCTAGAACGAGAAGAACTCCGAACGGGGTGAGAGAGGTTCTTCCGGGCTCAGCACTACTGTTATGAGTACACCCGAACATGGTGGAGTACAAAGGACGGACAGGGCTGTCACCACCTGCCTCCTACCACTGCAGTTCCGTGGGGTGCAACACAACCCAAGGTAGCTAGCCAGTACAGGCACCACGCCTAAGCTTTCAGCTACTGACCTCCACCCAACCGGAAGGGCTTATGACGAAACCCCAAACAAGAGTCACCGTCACTCGCGCAGACTTGGGATCCCGCTGATCATAGATAGATAAGATAAATTGCTGAAAGTAAAGAGTAACTAGCGAGATACTAAGGCAAGAGACCGAGAAACTTACTGAAGATATCTCTGAAGCTTTATTCCTCGGGGGCGGAACAATGTTGAGTGATGGTCGAGATGACTCTCGAACTCCCTCTACACGCTTGGCTGTCACCCAAACACTCACCCACTACTCTCCCTACTCTACTGTAAGATAGTGGACTACATCTTGAGCCTTCTCTTCTCTACAATGGATGGTGTGTCTTGGGTGGAGGTGAAGGATGCCTTTTATAGCCCTCCAAGGTTGAAATCCTGCTTAGGAGTGACGCCCACTATTTGCTTAGCTTGCACACGAAAGAGGAGGCGTAACCGCCACAGAAGTGGGCTGACCGGCCTGAAGGAGGCCGTTCGGCCTGGGATTGTTGCCATCTGGCACCATCTTTCTTGAGAACGCTCCAGATGATGTCCTGAGGACGGTAGTTGCTGGATTGGTGTTGGTTGCGATAGTTGGAGGCCGACTGGCCTAGGGGAGGCCGTTCGGCCTGGCCCTAGCTCACCTTGGCCCTCTGTTGCACCGACTCGCTCATCAACGGTCGCATGCTGTCCCTTGAGGCGGTTTTGGTTACGTTGAGTGGAAGTTGTCCGAAAATCCTAGGTAGGTGGACCCTCCAATCCATGGCCTAGGTCTTTCGGGTCCTCGGATCAAACCAACATCTAACTCACGGCTCATGATCATCCTTGAAGTGTTAGTCAGCTTGTGGATCAAAGTCGTGGCCAGAAGTGGGAGAAGGGGCCGGTCGGCCAAGACTAGGCCGGCCGGCCTGGCCCTGAGCCCAAATGGCCTCCTGTTTTTCTTGTTTGCTCCTTCACTCACAAATTGTACAAAACTTATGGAACTCATTAGTATAAATGGTATTAGCATGATTATCACTATATGAGCATGAAATCCGGAGAAATGTTGGGGTAAAAATCATGGATATCGACCGCCAACAGCGAACAAGCGCCTTTGCCGGGGTGATGGCGGCGACGGTGGCTCACCTTCGACCTCCGCTGGAGTTGTAGTGTAATTTGGTGATGTAAGCGCCGTGAGATTACATACTTTTGTTATGAACGAATTGATGCCATTTTGGTCCGTTTAGAGCTAGGCACTGTTGGGTGTAGGACGGCCCCGGAATGGACTCCGTCACCAACACCCTGAAAAATGATCCGAAGAGAGGGCGGAAAACGAGAGACGCGGCCCCCTTCGGAAACGGACACGACTCCGACTCCCGGAACTCCGAAGCAATGTAATTAAATCATATATTCCAACTAAAAAATGATCATCCCCCTTTAGTTACAAAACCTCCTCTATTTATAGGAAGGCGAATCGACATCAAGTACAATTACAATCCTGCCCCAAGCAACTGCTTGATTCCCGGAATATTCTTGGACATTACAGACTTTACACTCCACGGGAATGCTTCCGTCAGCCGGGCCCACTGGAAACTCGAGGGTGTCTTCGGTTTCTCGTATTCGCCTCGCCTTTCGTCGCGATCTTCGGTCTCAGGTCGAGGTGGAACTCGGCCCGCTCTTCCGAAGGTATCTTCGGGTTCCTCCAACACGACTTGCTGGACGCCATCTCTGGTTCCGAATCCGAGGGTGCCCTCGGGTTCGCCTTCGGGAATCCAGCGCCAGTCTTCCGGACCGCGCCTGACCCTGAAACTTCATCAGACATGAAGACAAAGCTGAAAATACGGCCAAAACTCCCCCAAGGTAGGGAGGGGTTCTTTTCGAAGTCTACCCCCCAACAGTAGCCCCTTGGCAGTGAAGGACGTGCGTCATTTCTTCGGGGCCACCTACGTGGTGGCCTGAGCTGTTGACACGTCGTCGAGCAGTGGAACGGCGAGGGGGAAGGCGTAGACTTCCCGGAACACCTCCCCCACTTGGGCCTGGTTTTGGCCTGCATTGGTTGTTTGTGAGGCCCATTTGTTTTTCGGTGGCTATATAAAGAACCTTGGACCGACCCCTAGGTTACTCATCTCTGTTCTCCTATTCTGGTTTTTGCGGAGCTCCGAAGCTTTTGTTGATTTTGAGAAGCCTCTGTTTCTGTGCTTATTTTCTGGGCAGATTTCTTGTTTGCTTTCTAATCCTTTTTCTTTGTTTCTTTTTCTCTAGGTACTCGTTTTTTATTAGGCTTGAATAATTTTCAGGACTTCGTTTTTCCTCTAGGGTTTCGGTTTTGATTAGGTTTGATTGTTTCGCAGGACTTTTCTTTTTCTGCCTTAATGGCTCCAAAGAGGAAGAGGATTGATGACGAGGGTGGTATTGATTCTGAGAAACCGTCGTCAAAGCCAGCGACTCTGATATTTGGTTTTAGCACTTTCAAGCAGAGTAATCTGCAGCTGCTGGAATCTTCCAAGATGATCGAACCTGGGAAAGCTAGGCTTGCGGAGGAAGATAAGGCGAAGCCTTCGCCGAAAGCTAATGAGGTTGTTGTTTTCTGGGATCACTTCGTGTCCGGCCTTCGATTTCCCCTGGATCTTATTGTCGTAGAAATCTTGAAGGGATGTGGAGTTTACCAGCACCAACTTACCCCGAACGCTTTCGTTCGCCTGAACGTATACTTGTGGGTTTGCAAAACCACGAAGATTAAGCCCAGTTTGGACGGTTTCCTATACGCCCACCGGGTGCATAAGCAATAAAAAACTCAACTCCACACTCATCCTTGTAAGGGGGGCGTCGAAAAGGAGTGTCAGTTTGGCTGCCTCAACTTCATATACAGACCCCACGTTCTTTTTCCTGTTATGGCCTATCGGAACAAGTGGCCGAAGAACTGGTGGACTTCTTGGGTGTATCACGTGGTTGACAAGGACGATGGAGGTGACTACCCCCTCGTGTGTTCACTCTGGGTAATCTTTCGGGATCCTGGCCTTCATCTGCCGAGGGAGCCCCCGAAGGGGTGGCATTTGTTGAAATGCTTCGGAAAATTTCTCAGAAGTACAGTGTTCGTGATCTTTTTGAAGAGTTCCGCCTGTGTCGTGTTTTTCCCGTCCAGGCCAGGTGGAGTGTAGATTTCTGGAAGGAAACTCCTGAGGATGGGATTCCGATGCCCGATTTCGCCAAGTGCTTCGGTCTGACAGCCAAAGGTTTGTTGGCTATTTCCGATGCTTTTTTTTCTTTTTTCCTTTCATATTTTTGTTTTTGTTTCCGATTCATGGCTACTACTAACGCTCTTCGTTTTCCCGAAGACATCAACGCTTCTTGGGTTGAAAAGGATGTCAATGGCATGATTGGGAAGGAATCTCCGGCTAATTCAGTGAGAGCAAGAAAACATTATCATTGAAGAGGTCGAACCGTGTGTTCGAGTTTTTTAAGATGTCTCCTGGTCTTCGTAAATCTACTAACAAGAGTATTGCAAGAGATCTGAAATCCTCCAGAGACGAGAAAGGTGTTTCTGCACCTGCTATTTCGAAGGCGACTTCTGGAAGTGGTGGTGTTGTTCCTACCAGAGTCCAGGAGGCACCGCACTCTCGACCGAAAAGTGTAGCGAAGCGCAAAACTTCAATTTCTAGTGATGCTTCGAAGAAGCTTAATATTCTTGACCCCAAGGAGATTCTTAAGGACGTTTTTGGAGATATGGACGAGGATGAATCGCTGTTTGAGAGTGATAAGGTCGGACCTTCTGAAGTTCCTGCTCGTACAGTTGATGACAATGTTTTGGATGTTCCTCGGATTAATTCTCCCATCGGTTCACCGAAAGCAGGAGAACGAGCTGTTAGACTGGTTACTTCCGAGGTGGTTCTAGCTAGTGGACCATCTTCTGTTGGTATTGGTGTTGTCTATAGCCCCCCTGCTTCTGATAGTGATGACAAAACCGATGAGGTGGTGGAGCGGGGCGTCCAAGGTGGTGCTGTTGCTGATGATGTACGCGCCAGCTCTCCGGACCCTCGTGATTCTGGATCTGACACGTCCCGAAGGTCGTCTAGAGATTCTAGTCCTTCTTCGGGCAGCTCTTCGGACACGAGAACAGAATCTGTGCCGTTGCAACCTCTGATCGCCGGGGATGAAGGAGGTGCGGATGTGGACATCGAGGACACAGAGACTAGCAGCAGCTACTTCGTGAGCTTCGAGGATCCTAAGGAAATCGCTCGTAAGCTTGGATTTCCCGCGGACTGCAAGCTCATTGGTGGCCAAATGGTAGGAAAGGTTGCTTTTAAGAGTGGGGGCATGAGCATGAATTTCTTTCCGAAGCTGGCCGCTCTTTTTGCTTGCCGCTGATGGAAAGCAGACTTTGCCAACAAAGCACCGAAGCTGTTTTGCAGCAGGCCGAGGACCTGGCATTAAAGACTTATCTTTCAATTCGTTGCACTTCTCGTATGCACAAGCGAGACATTGATGATCTTCGACCGTACGTGAAGAGTTCCGAGGTTGCCTCCGGAAAAGTTGCTGCACTGGAAGAAGACAAGAGATCGCTTCTTGAGAGTCTTCAGCTGGAGAAAGGGCGCTCGAATGACTTGGCCCTGGAAAAACAAGTTCTTGTGAAGGAAAATGAAGATTTGAGGAAAATCATGGAAGATATGAAGATCGAACTGGAAATTGAAAGGCGGGTTGCCAAGCGAAACAAGGAACTCATTGAGGAGAATGAAAAATTGAAACAAGATTTGAGCAACCAGGATGTTAGCCTTGTCGAGCCGAAAAAACAGTTTGAGGATTACATGCGTGCTCACGCCGAAGGTGTTGAAGAAGTCAAGACTGGTTTCGCTCGCGCTCTCGCACCCTTTGGTCTTATCCCCCCTGACCTTGATGTCAACGAATGCAGTATTGAAGGGTTTTATGATTGGATATTTTCTTGCCTGGAGATAGCTTCTATTGGTAGCGGCTTGTGGGGAGAATTAAATGCTAAGGTTGCCTCCCGGGCTTTTGCCCAGGCCATTTGCTCGTTGCTTCCTTCGGATGCTTCTGCTGACTCGAAGCATATTGGGAAAAATGAGCTGCGCATGTTGAAGGATCCTTCGTATGTTTGGCCTTCGGTGGATGATTTGGCTCCAAGAGCTCTAAGCCCTCTTGCCAAGAATATCGCCAACAACTTCATGCTCACCTTCTTCAAATTTCACGGCGGGGTTTTGGCTCGGGATGAGTCTCGTCGCACTGAGGAGCAGGTTAGTTATCTTCGTTTGTTTCATCTTCTTTTTCTATGATGGCTTCGTTGTCATGACTTTTCTTGCTGTTCTTTGTAGATCTGGGCTCAAATTGAAAACAAAGTTTCTTTGGCGCTCGAGGCTTGGCTCGCTTCAAAGTCTGCTAAATCTTCGAAGCTGGAGACCATCGAGGAAGAAGTTGAACTTGAGACCGGTGGAGCTTCTGGTGTGGCTGCCGGAACATCTACCCAAGAGGTTTCTGTTGCCCCTGCGGAAATCAACCCGAATGTTGAGGCGCGAGAGGTGTGAGGCTCGCGTCGTTCTTTCATGGATCATGGATTCATTGTAATAATTTGAGAATATTTTGCTAACTCTACTCGGTTGCCACGCAGGTCCTTGATGTGGATCTTGCCGTGGTAATCGAAGGTGTGCTCCCTTTGACGATGTACAAAGATGGTTTTCTTATGTCTGGTTGCATTTGGTCCAAGTTTCGAGCGAAATATCCGAATGCAAGTTTCGACTCGTTTTGGGCTTATAAGCTTCGGAAGTATAACACTCGAAATGCTGAATCCCGACTGTTTTTCTCAGTGTTCTGCCGAAATATGCTGGAACACGATAAGATTTTACACACTCGATTCTTCGTCCGTGAGATGAATCGGCTTAACCAGATTAGTTCTGGTGTTGGATTCGAACCCCCCTTCGGTTTGTTAAGTCCGAAGGAGGAACCTGTAGATGATAGCGAATATGAACCTGCGGAATTTATGTATAAATTCCCTAGTTAGATTTTTTCCGAGCCCTGCTTTGTAACTTCGTTTTCTCGCCCGCAGGTGCTTTCAATGCGTTCTTGAGAGGTGAAGCTGAGGCCATCATTTCTGGCATTGTAGATAAATTGCTTTCTGAAATTTGTGATGTTGTAATGAGTGAAACCTGAAATTCTTTGTAATGTAATTGTTCAATAAAAGCCCCGAGGGCAGTTAGATGTTTGAATTATGTTGGTTCGAAGAACACCTCCCCCCCCCCCCCCCCCCCTGGTTCAAAGGTCGAACTCCGAGGGGCAGGCAGATTTTGAATGATATGGTTCATATTCCTTCCCGTCGAAAGTTTTAAATTTTTGGTACCATTTTCGATTGGTTTGGGCCCAGGGGCGTGTTTCCCCTATGTTCATTGCGGAATATTCCGTCGCGTTTTTTGCGTATGAGTTAAGACTTTTGCGCTCGGGCCATTGTTGCGGTCCGAGGCTTAACTCATAATGGTTCTTGAACCATCTGTTTTTCCGAAGACAACTCCGCTTTGTTTACGGAGCGGTTTGTTGCTTCGGGATTTTGTTTTCTTGGGGAACCTTGTTTATATTGCACAAGGGGTTACACAGGAAATCCGCCTCGTTAAAAACCTCACACCTCCGAATTGCTTATGAATTGCAACTCGAAAGCTTCCCCTGTGAGGAAAAGAGTACGGTTTCCTCATTACATAATGAAAATAAGAAATTACAAAAGGGGAAACTGTAAAGTGAACTTTATATTACACTTCTCGAGCCCCTGGCTCCCTAAACGTAATAGCGTTGTAACATGTCTTCATTCCACGGGTACGGGTCATCGACCCCGTCCAGTGATTGCAGTCTGAAAGCTGATGGTCTTGAGGTCTGTGACACGAGGAAGGGCCCTTCCCACTTCGGGTTAATTTTTCCTTTGTATTTTCCCTTTGGGACCTTTCTGAGTACCATGTCTCCTGTCATGATTCCCCTCGGTTTTACTTTTTTATTCCTCCACCTCTTGGTTTCTTCTTGGTAGTTTTGGATGTTTCTGGAGGCTTCTTCCCTTAGGATTTCCATGGTGTCAATTGTTACTTCCGTTAAGGTTGCGCCTTGATTTGGTTCTGTTCTTCCAGACTCGTGCTTGATTTCTTCTGGTGTCATGGCTTCTTCTCCGTACAGCAGCCTGAATGGCGAGAACTTTGTTGTTCTTGATTCTGTGGTGTTATGGGACCATATGACCCTTGGCAGTTCATCTACCCATTTTCCTTTCGGGAGGCCGGTGATGTTTTTCTTGACACCGGAAAAAATGATTCTGTTTGCTCTCTCAACTGCTCCGTTTGACTGCGGGTGATACACGGAGGCGAAGCACAGTTTAGTTCTGAGGCCTTGGCAGAAATTGCGAAAAGACTCGCCGTCAAATTGTTTGCCATTGTCGACTGTTACTTCCTTGGGTACTCCGAATCGACATACAATGTTCTGCCAGAAAATTTTTTGCACTGAGGCGGATGTGATCTTTTGCACTGGTTTTGCCTCGATCCACTTGGTGAAACATTCTACTGCCACGATTGCATAGGTTAAATTCCCTTGGGCCTTTGGGAGTGGTCCCACAATATCTATTCCCCATCTAGATAACGGCCAAATGGGGGGTATAAGTTGTACTTCGTTTGCGGGGTAATGTTTGTATGGTGCATGCATGCGACAGTTGTTGCAGGTTCTGACCACTTTGTCCGCGTCTGATACTGCTGATGGCCAGTAGAAACCTTGCCTGAAAGCTTTCTGAACCAGGGCTCTTGTTTTGATGTGTGATGAACACATTCTGCTGTGAATTTCCTGAAGCAATTCCTTGCCTTCTTGGATAGAGATACACTTGAGCAATGGTACAATTTTCCATCCACTATGCAGTAGTTTCTGGCCTTGGCTTCCATCTTCTTTTTTTCTGCCTCATCTTCGGGTTCAAAGTGCCCCCTCATAAAAGCCATCAGCGGGGCTCTCCAGTCTTCGCTCTGAATTGCGTTTATGTATCTGACTGGGGTCTCATCACTGAGAACTAATTTCTGTTTGAGCACTTCATAGAATACATCCGAAGGTAAAGGGGATTTGCTTGCTGCTGCTTTTGCTAGATCGTCTGCCTCTTTATTTCTAGACCTCGGATAATTTTTCACTTTAAACCCGAAAAAGTATTTTTCCATTGCCCTCACAGCTGCTAGATATTTTATTAACTCTGGGTGCTTGGCTTTGTATGACTTGTCCTTGTGCCCTGCAATCAGCTCAGAATCGGTGTTTATGAAGACTCTGCGTGCTCCTAGTGCTCTTGCTTTCCGAAGTCCCAACAGTAGCCCCTCGTATTCTGCGATGTTATTTGTGCAGTTGTCGTAGTCAAGCCGAATGGCGTATCTGAGCTTGATTCCTGACGGGGACAGGATTATTGCGGATGCTCCTGACCCTCTGTCACAGTAAGCTCCGTCACATTGTATTTCCCACAAGGATTCTGGAATCGGTCTGGAAATTGTCTCATTGGAGGGCGTCCAATCTGCTACAAAATTTGCCAGGACTTGTGATTTGATTGATGTTCGTGGAACAAAATTGACAAAATGCTCTTGTAACTCCGCAGCCCATTTTCCGACCCTGCCTGAGGATTCCTTGTTTTTGAACATGTCTCGTAGTGGATACGAGGTCGGCACAAGAATCTTGTGGCTGAGGAAGTAATGATGTAACTTTCTCTTGGCCATGATTACAGTGTACGCCATTTTCTCCATTTCTGAGTAAAATAGCTTAGAACCCGAGGGGGCCTCTGAGACGAAATAGATTGGGACCTGCATCAGCACCCCTTTGACTTCTTTTTCTTCTACTAAGGCTACACTCAACGCTGTATCCGAGGCTGCAATGTAAAGCATCAGCTGGGACCCTGCGGTTGGGCTGGAGAGAATAGCAAGATTCTCTATGTATTGCTTGAGGTCTTCGAAGGCTTTTTGTTGTTCTTGACCCCACTGGAAACTCGCTGTGTTCCGAAGTGCCTTGAAGAAGGGCAGACTTCTTTCTGCTGATTTTGAAATGAACCTGTTTAGTGCCGCAATTTTCCCAGCTAGTTTCTGTACATCTTTCCTGGTCCTTGGTGGTGCATCCGTCTGATTGCTTCAACTTTCTCAGGGTTTGCCTCAATTCCTGTCTTGGAGATTAAGCAACCTAGAAGTTTTCCTTTGGTGATTCCGAAAACACACTTCGCTGGATTCAGTTTCAGGCCATTGCTTCTCAAGTTTGAGAAAGTTTCCCGAAGGTCTTGGATGTGATCTGCTCTCTGTTTGCTTTTTACAACGACGTCATCAACGTAAGCTGAAACATTTCTTTTCAACTGGGACCCCAGAATTTTCTGGATCATTCTACTGAAAGTGCACCCTGCATTTCTGAGTCCTTCTGGCATTCTGATGAAACAGTAAGTTCCGAAGGGGGTGGTGAAACTGGTTGCCTCTTCGTCTGTCATCTTCATCCAGATCTGATGGTATCCAGAAAAACAATCCAGAAAACTAAGCATTTCACAACAAGCTGCCTGATCGACGAGGACATCTATTCTTGGCAGCGGGAAGTCGTCCTTTGGGCAGGCCTTATTCAGACAAGTGAAGTCAATGCACATTCTCCACTGTCCATTTTTCTTCGGAACCATGACTACGTTGGCCAACCACAAGGAGAACTGGACAGGACGTATGACTCGAGCATCAAGTAATTTCTGCACCTCTACTTGTGCTGCGTTTTTCCGTTCCTCAGACATGACACGGAGTTTCTGTTTTTTCGGCTTTGCCTTCGGGTCTAGGTGAAGTTCGTGTTCAATCACACTTCTGCTGACTCCAGTTAAGTCATTTGACGACCAAGCGAAGACGTCTTGGTTGTTCCGAAGGAACTCAATAAGTCTGATTTCTTCCTCACTGTCAAGTTCTTTGCCTATGATGACGGTCTTGTCTGGCACATCTTCACATAATGGTATTTTCTTTGTGTGCTCAAAGGGGGCTACCCGTTCTGCATTTTGCTTTCTCTTTTGTTCCTCCGGAATTTCCTCTGGGTCTTCGTTTTCTTCTTCGGGTTCATCATTGATTGCATGGACGTGTTGGACACCAAAAGTTGTGTTTCTTTCAGCTCTTCGGGCTTCGTCCTGACTGCCATACACGGAAATTATGCCTTGACTTGTTGGGATCTTCATGCAGAGGTAATCCTGGTGGATCACTGCCGAAAACCTATTTATGGTTGTTCTTCCGAAGATGGCATTGTATGGGTAGTCGATTTCGACAATGTCGAATGTGATTGTTTTGACACGTCTTGAGGAACCAGAACCGAAGGTGACATCAATGTCACGTTTTCCTTTTGCGTTTATTCTCTTGCCTCCGAAACCATATAGCGGATTTTTTGCATCCCTCAGGTCTTCGGATTTGAAACCCATCTCCAGAAAACATTTCCAGGTGATGATGTCTGCAGAACTGCCATTGTCCACAAGAATTTTGCCGACGTCATTACCGTACAGTCTGTGCTGAGAGTTACGCCCAATGTTAGCTCGGATTACGAGCGGGTCATTATGTGGGTATTTCATGAGTCTCACATCGGCCTGACTGAAAGTTATGGGGATATGGGACCATGGGGTTCGGAAAACTTGCCCAGAGCAAATTTGATTCACACTCCGTGCCTCGTCTTTCCTCTGCCTCTTCGTCATGTGTTCGGGCTCGTTGGAGCCCCCGCAGAGCTGCTTTGCCCAGCATTTTCTGTTTTCGGCTTTATCTCCGTGTGGTAACCCAGTGAGTCATATCTTGGGATTGGTGGTGGTGGTGGTAGTTGTGGCATTTGAGGAGCTGAAGGGTATGCGTATTGCTGAGGTGGAAAATAATAGGAGTGATGTGGTAGGACGAAATTTGGTGACACATACGACACCGAGCGGTTGATTGGCTGAGGGGGTTGTGGTATTGACGATGCGTCAAGCGAGTGACCCTTCGGGTTTTTCAGCTGCTCTTCGAATTCTTTTTTCTTCTGGAGAGCGTGAGGACATTCATGAGTGTTGTGGCCGATATCTTTGCCATGAAAGAAACACCATGGGGTTTTTCCCTGTCGACCTCCTCTTCCCCCTCTTCCTCTGTTGCTTCTTCCTCCTCTGGAGTTTGAGGGCTGACTGTCGTTGTGACCACTGCTCTGTGCAGATTGCTGACAGGGTGGCTGATTTGTGACGTTGTTTATTGGTCTCGAGTTCTGCCTCGTACCTGATTTAGACTGCCACTGCCTTTGCTGATAATTATTCCCCCTCTGTTTCTTCTGCGAATTCATCTGTTCGATTCTTCTCCTGCGCCCTTCATCCGACTTGCAGTATTCTTGCATGACCTCGAATAGTTCTCTCACAGTGTCAGGTCTTGCTCTTTCTAGATAGTCTTGGCATGGGCCAATGCGAAGGCCGGCGATAGTGTAGTCGATGATGCTGTCTTCTTTCACCCTCGGGGCTCTTGCTGCTAGTTTCACGATTCGCTGCATGTATTGCTGCAAAGATTCCTTGTCACCCTGGACACATGATATCATGAAGTTGTTTGAAGATAGGCCCTCGGCCTGCATTCCCCGAAAGCTTGATATTAGCCTGCCTCTGAGTTCATGCCAAGTTGCTATCTGCCCTTTAGGGAGGTTGGTGTACCAGAATTGGGCTGCCCCCTTGAGTGACAAGACCAGAGCTTTTGCCTTTGTGGAAGAATTCCTCCGTTTGATTCAACTACTGCTTCGTACTTCATGAGGAATTCTTTGGGATCTGATTCGCCATCATACTGTGGCAAGGTTGTGGCATTGAACCGAGGTGGCCAGGGGGCCGTCTCCAATTCTGCAGATAGCGACCCTGCCTCAGGAAATGTGTTTCTGTGGCCTGTGTGGAAACGTGAATTGTATGGGGCTCTTTCCGGCTGCTCCAACAATCTGTTCTGCAACTCATCAATGCGACGCTGCATGTTTTGAATGGTCTGCCACATATGGTTTTCAGGGACACCTTCATATTCTTCATCTTCCCTGTTGCCTGCCTGGGTGGATGTTACATTCCTCCTGGTCATTTCTTCTTGCAAGGCTTCGTATCTAAGCATATGCTCTCTTAAAGCTTCGGCTCTGTTTTGAGCGTTAAACTGGTCTGCTGTCAGCTGACCCTTGTCCCTGGTCATGCCCCTTGATCTCGTCTGTACTGTTGGGTCTGCTTGTACCGAAGTAGTTACTGCTCTTCGTGCTTCTTCAGATGCTCTTCGTATTGTTGCTTGTACCCTTCGGAGAGCGGCTATGTCTTCTGTTGTCACTCCAATCTCCTCGAGGCCTACCTCGAATTCTCCGTTGGCTGAGTCCTCGATGGCGATCTCTGGGTCCTCGGAGCGTGGCGCTGTCTGTGGTTGTGCCGCCTGCTCGCCATTGTTCGTGACACCTTCGGGGTTTGCCTGTGTGACTGGTTCTGAAGCGCCGGCTCCGTTGACTGTGCCCGACGGTTTCTTCTTAGTTTGAGCCATTTGTGGTCTTGGATTACTACCACGAGGTGGGCGCCAAAAACTGTTGGGTGTAGGACGGCCCCGGAATGGACTCCGTCACCAACACCCTGAAAAATGATCCGAAGAGAGGGCGGAAAACGAGAGACGCGGCCCCCTTCGGAAACGGACACGACTCCGACTCCCGGAACTCCGAAGCAATGTAATTAAATCATATATTCCAACTAAAAAATGATCATCCCCCTTTAGTTACAAAACCTCCTCTATTTATAGGAAGGCGAACCGACATCAAGTACAATTACAATCCTGCCCCAAGCAACTGCTTGATTCCCAGAATATTCTTGGACATTATAGACTTTACACTCCACGGGAATGCTTCCGTCAGCCAGGCCCACTGGAAACTCGAGGGTGTCTTCGGTTTCTCGTATTCGCCTCGCCTTTCGTCGCGATCTTCGGTCTCAGGTCGAGTGGAACTCGGCCCGCTCTTCCGAAGGTATCTTCGGGTTCCTCCAACACGACTTGCTGGACGCCATCTCTGGTTCCGAATCCGAGGGTGCCCTCGGGTTCGCCTTCGGGAATCCAGCGCCCGTCTTCCGGACCGCGCCTGACCCTGAAACTTCATCAGACATGAAGACAAAGCTGAAAATACGGCCAAAACTCCCCCAAGGTAGGGAGGGGGTTCTTTCCGAAGTCTACCCCCAACAGGCACTGTTGTTCCTGCAGCTACCACTACCTAGTCGTTTAGTTTTTTCTAAGTTTAGTTCTTCAGTTGTTTCATTTATCTCTGAGAGTGAAGTAGTGTTTATGATGTTTAATTATCTGTTCATGTGATGGTTAGATGATGAACCGTTATGAAGTGTTAGGGTAGCTAGTGATGAACTGTGTTGAACTGATGTTTGCATTTCTTCTAAGTTAAATTAATCTGCAACTCTCACGTATATGATCTTGAATGGTACTGGCTATATACATCTTGTGAGGAATTCTTAGGTGCGGTCGGCATAAACTTCTGTAAATTAATCTGAGCCACCGATCTCACCAAATCATCAGCAACTACGTAAAGGTGGGGATTTTATAATCAGGGGTATTGTGGTAAATGCTATTGCTAAACGCAGCTGGTACTAACGTGAAAGCTGCCGCCGTTTGCCTACGTCACGATATGTCATCACCCATCCTCGAGCAATCTTAATCTATTGTTCTTCGTTATCGCCTCCGGCATCTCTTGCCTGCCGACATCATCCTCCGCAAATGTGTTTGTATAATTCCTTACCCCTTCCATAGCCTTCACTAAACTAAATCTCGGTATCTCCAACTACCCTACAGATGCCCCCATCGTCCAATCCAACTGCAAAATCAAGCTGCCGCGCCCTTCCTCCCGGATTCCTGATTCAATCAATCTCAACCCTCTCGACTGTGGGTGATCCCTGTTTCCTCCGGGATCTCTGTTTGAGCCAATTATCCGCACGCCGCTACCAGTGTATCTGTGGGTGATGAGTTTTCTGATGGCTTATCTCCCGGCCAGATCTCATTTAAGTCATTGTGGTTGTGGTGGTGGAAATTCACAGAACGGCCTAACTGTCACTGTCACTGCACGGTTAGCTGCAGCACCTCACCTGTTGAATCATCCGTGATCAACAATGTCATATTTTCCACAGGTCCGTTAGTCATTGATGATTTCCTTTTTATTTATTAATTATTATCAGGATCTGATGCGATCCAAATCCGATTGCCGTCATAAAAAATGGATTGCTGGTAACATAGACTGTTCAATTCCAATTTGGCACCTTTGTGTCTTTAACTAGCTCTGTTCTTCTAGAGAGTTTCAATAATATGCAGATCGTGCCTATGTAATCTGAATCTGTATTACTGCATGGTCTGATGTGTGTAACTACATTTTATTTCACACAGGAATGTTGATTGTGTTGAAATAATGCTCTTCGCAGAATGAATCAACTTCTTATAAAAAGTCAGGTATATTGTGGTCTCATTTTTGGATCTGTGCTGACTGAAGAGGCTGTGGAGATTAACAATATGGTACATATGTGGAGATTGTCTAACAGTGTCGTATACTTTCCTCTAGTGTGACTCTGTGAGCATCATATTTAAAACATAAGATATATCAGCCTCCTCAACAGCATCCCTTAGTTGCCAAAGCCATGCATCAAGTGCCTCGCTCTGGTCCCTGATCCGCTCCATATCAATAGCATCAAAGATCAATTGGACTTGTGGGAGAGTTCTTTCCAGCCGCTCCTTCACTGATCTCATGCCCTCCAGCTTCGTGTACCTATCCAGGTAGTCGAATGGCTTGCGGACTATTGCAGAGATGGCTAAGGCAGCCACAGCTTTGCCGGCAAAAGCCAAAGCCATGGTTAGAGAGCAGGTGGGAAGGGAAGTTAACAGATTTGCAGGGTATAGGGTTTACAAGTGGAGTTATGAACTAAGGACCATTTGTATTCGGGAGTGATTGCAAGGCTAACCAACAAGATTACAAGAACGAACTGAAAAACAAATGCAGTCCATTGTCTTGTTTGATTGTGGAAACTAGCCAAACTTTGTACGTGTATCGACTCATTACCACAAAAATTCCACCCGCTTTATTTGGCTGATAGTGACAGCATAGACTAACCGAAAGCAAGTCAACGCTAAGAAATTGTAATGTTTCCCAATTACAAGCTTCGTGGAAACTTTTGGTCACTATAGAGGATGTGTGTCTTGTAGTTGTAATAGTGTGTATTTTGTTAGAGGATAGTTAGCACAGGTAGAAATATACAAAAATATTATAAATACAAGCAGACCCTTGTTTGCAAGAATCATGCCGGGCACTTAGTAGATCTTCTCCATGTTATAATAAATCAAGGAGTTCAAGGCTATATTCCTGGAATCGAGCAGTGTGTGATTGTAAATTTCTTAGCTTTAAGGTTGCAAAGAGATCTGAGCAAACGTCATATTGAAAGGGACAACAAAAGACTATAAAAGAGGGAAAAAGATATACTCCGTAGCTTACTGCAACGCCAGCATTTGTTCGACGGAGACGAGACGCAAATGCCGTAACCGGGAAACTACCTCCCGGAATCCCATTGGCTCCTCATCCTCCCTGAGACGACTCCTCCGCTCCACCATCCTTCTGCCCTTTCTGACTTCGGGTCGTTCTGAACACCGAAAAGGGCATTCCAGGTAGGTTGGCGGACGCGCTATCCAAAGAGATGTGCGCCACAGCTGCCTGCTGCAACCCAGCAACAGGAGCTTCCTCCGGCAGCGACCATCGGTGGTGGGCGGCGCGCGGTGAATAATGGGCACGGCCGCAAGTCTCGCCGCGCGGAGGCCGGAAGCGGTGGAGAGTGGGCCGGGGCTGCGCTGAAAGAAGATATGGGCCGGCAGCCTGCGTTTCTTCTACTGCTAAACAGGCCCAAAAGTTAGGTATTCTAAGCTGCAAACAAACAATAATACTAAAGATAGAGTCAAGAACAAATGCTGCGTCTCGTCGGTAGTAAGATTCTAACGTGTACCAAGACGTTTCGGTGGTAAATTTCTAAAACGTGCATCTTTCGGTGTCACAGATCCAATTTTTCCATAAGTAAAGTGCAAAATTCATAGAAGGTGTGTCTTTTCTCATGCGGTAATTGTATATCAACAACTAATGCTAGATTGGCAATTATGTGAAGATCAGCAACTAATTCCAGCAGTGAGTTTAATTTTTTTTCTCCTTTATAGGCTTGATAGTTATGATATCCTCTTTTGAACGTGCAAAGGGCTGAAGAAGCTACTGGAAGAACTATTTATGCGTTGCAATGCTTCTTGGTTATTTCTCGCTTTGTTTTGTTTGATTTTTGATGAATGTGAATAGGTGGCATCTGGAACGGACATGAAACTAGAGAGCCCACAAAACTGGTTATTGCACTGCTGAGCCGCCATACATATGCATGTAGGACCAGATTTAGAAGCTGCGCTTGATGTGAGGTTCAACTGCAGTGCTCTACGGCGGCGATGAAGGTTGCTGAAATTTAACTTTCTACAAGTGCTGGGTCCCCAGAAGTCTGGGGATTTGTGGCATCCTTTCCCTTCCAATATTGAATGAATAGATTGCTCAAGATTTTGAGTGAACACATGCGTTCTGGATTTCTTCTTAATCTGTCCTTTTGGTCAGTTTTATTTGACATATGTAGCGCGCTCATGTCATGTGCTGCCACGAAACAATTAATCAGTAATGGATGTATATAGTCGTTTAGTTTGTAGCTACGTGATTGAAACCTATCACGCATCTTGGTTCCATTTGGACAGAGACACAATGCTTGTTTGATTAACTGTTGCGGAAAGAATATGATTCAGATGAAACCAACTTACTCTTCTGAAACAATTTCAGAAATTTCGGGGAAGACGTGAGCGTTACTCTTCTGAAACAATTTCAGAAATTTCGGAGAAGACGTAAGTGTCACTGTCAGGTGTGTCATTTTTCATTTACCATAGTCGGGTAGGCCGGTAGCATGCTATGTAGACTTAAATTGCCATGTACAGAGTCAATGACGCACCCCGACAGCAGCTGCCCTGAGTTAGCTGTCTGCCTAGCCTACATAATACAAGACTCTTTCCCTTGCCTCCCTCAACTCTCTACTCCTATTGGTAGTAGCCATGCCATGATCCAGATCAGTACGGGAAGCGCTTACGGCATGGGAAATGCAACATGGATTGGCTTGGGAATGAGTGGCATCGGGAACAAACTCAAAGGTCCTTGGTATCCCCATCACCCCATGGTGAGGTTGAACAATACCTGCCCCCACGGACTCATCCGGCGCATCTGAGGTGCAACAGCCGGCGGTTGTGCAACAAAACACAAAAGTGGTCATTTCCCTTTTTTTCTTGTTTACCCATTTTCTTTTGCGATTGTCATAGTGCATCTTGATCTGCGATGCGGAACAAATAATTCAGTGAGATGGATATAAAATTGCAATTTGTTGCTGCAATAATCATGTGACATGTTATTCTCGCCTTAGCTAGGGATATTCACACAGAAACAGATTGCGCCTTTTTCCATTCAGTTTCAGAAGTACCAGGAAAACTTGTGTCCTATATACATACACTGATAGTGATACGCAGAGACACAATGCTTGTTTCATTAACGTTAAAAAAAAATCGAATCAAGATTAAACCAATTTACAAGCTTTTGAAACATCGCGGAAAACTTTAGTAGCAGGTGTCCATAAGTAGGACAAGATGCTAAATTCGGATTCATTGAGCTCTGCTATGTATACACGACTCAAGGTGTATGTTGGTTTGCATGAATCCCAAACAGTGGACGGTGGGGAAGAAACAATCTTCCAAAAATATATAGGAATCCCGGTGTAGTCAATGGTCAGCACTGCGCAACATTTTACTTATGGGCTGCTTCAAATTGCGGTACCTTATCCGGACCGGATATGTTCATTGGGCCGCTCATGAACCGGTGACATCAAAATAATTGCCGTTCGAGAGATGATTACTGAAATCCGAAACGACCATTTATTTAACTTCAGTTCCAACACTTTAAAGAAAAAGAATTTGCATTAAACATTTATCAAAATGAAGGTTCTTGTTGGACCGACACAGCCTCTGCCAAGAAATGTTCGGCTCCGCGAAATACAAGATTTTGTTTTTTCCAAACTTCAGTCGTGTGGCCTCACGGGAGGTTCAACGCCTCCCAAATCAAAATAATTGCCATTTGAGAGATGATTACTGAAATCCGAAACGACTATTTATTTAACTTCAGTTCCAACACTTTAAAGAAAAAGAATTTGCATTAAACATTTATCAAAATGAAGGTTCTTGTTGGACCGACACAGCCTCTGCCAAGAAATGTTCGGCTCCGCGAAATACAGGATTTTGTTTTTTCCAAACTTCAGTCGTGTGGCCTCACGGGAGGTTCAACGCCTCCCAAATCCTTTCAAGCTAAACAGAGTGTTGGAATTATGGGTTCTGCATCAACCAACATCTTTATAACCAATCACCTCCCACAAACTTCTTCAGAGAAGTTGAGATGGATTTAGAATAGCAGTTTATTGCCGATCATGCGTTACACATGTGAAACTCAAACCGACCTAATTCATTAATTTCGACCAGAGAAACATACATCACATTTATGCTCACAAAATAAAATAAGGATAACATTTGGTGCTAGAGAAGAAAGGGCTTTTGGATTGCTTTTCCAATTTCCACCACTACCCTACATTAGCATGCCATTTGGAATTGTCGTCATTTCACCTTTTCTGGTCACAGGACCTTGCATTCAAGTAAAATGCAGGAAAATAGGTAGATAAATCAGCTGAGAATCTTGGACAATGGCCATCACAAGACCGTACGCGAAGAGGTAAGTATAAGAGCAAGAATCTTGGAAAATAGCCATCAGAAGGCTACATAATTTCTGCAGTTGCGAGTAGCAAACAACCCATAAGCTGAAGAGCTCTCAGCAAGGCAAAGTATCAGTACATCTTCAAGTGGCCATTCACATTCTAAACGAAAATAACACGGGGATGTTATGCTTAGAGAAAATATTAACAAAATAATTCAAGATTAAATCTGAGTGAAGCACGGAATAGCCTTGCCTAATTCAGCATTTCAGCCTCCATAGAAATGTGGCATCCAAAATAAGGAATCATGTATTCAGACAATTGATTGGGTATGTGGGCACAATGACCTAACAACCAAGAAGCCGATCCACAAATAGAATGAAACGCTCCACACCGACAGCAACCTCGTCGAGATTCTTCATAGCATCTACCACTCTCTTAAATGTACCAACCTGAACTGTTGACAAACATCTGCTTACAATTGTACAGAGAAGTGCTAACCTTGCCACCTCTAGACTTTACCTTTTTCTCAAGGTTGTAGTACTCCACCTCATCAAGGGCATCCTCGGCCTCCTCCACGGCATCCCTGATCTGCCATAGGCATGCACCAAGCGCTTCGCTCTGGTCTCTGATCCGCTCCATATCAACAGCATCGAATACCACTTGAACTTGTGGGAGAGTCCTCTCTAGGCGCTCCTTCACCTGTTTGATCCCCTCTGTGTTGATGTACTTCTCCAGGTACTGAAAAGACTTGCGGACTATTGTAGAGATGGCTGAGGCAGCCACAGCTTTGCCAGCAAAAGCCAAAGCCATGGTTAGATACAAGGTGGGGAAGGACGCCAGCAGGACTGCAGGAGTAGGGGATATAAGAGCTAACTTGCAAATGCCATACTGATTGCGAGACTAATACAGTGCTGCAGTGGAAGTGGATGCATTACCACATAATTCTGCTCGCTTTATTAGCTGGCCTGATAGCGATGTGTTGATGGCATACAACCGTTGATTGACCGAGTAAAAGCAAGTCAATGGTTAGCAATTGTGGTGTTCCCAACTTCTCGCCATTAAACTGTCTGAAAAAAAAAGGCATTTGATCAGTTAGCACTAGTAGAAATTTCAAAAAATCATCTAGCTCTTCCTTGTTTGCCAGAACCCTTCGATCACTTGACTGTTGACTCGCTGGATCTGTTTCTTTGCAGGAGTTGAATGAAGATATATAGTTCCAATTTCTTTGTTGTACTGTTAGAAGAGCACGGTGAGGACAGAAGAGCACAAATGTGACATATGTCATGTGCTTGTTCTGGGCTGCGATGCGATCTTAATGATCTATATGGGCTGCTTCAATTTGCGTCTGAGGGCCCAACTGACATGTTGCGAGCAGGATTTTAGCCAGATGCTCAGTGGGCCGCTGATGAAGTGAGGACATCAAATCGCAAGTGCTCGTTTTTTCCAAACGCTCCGTTTGACCTAACAAACAGTCAGCTAGACACGAACAATTTTAGTTAAAACCTTTCTTCTTGTTAGGGAAATACCAATTTTAAATTTGTCCAAAGTTCATGGATTCATTGATTATGGTACACCAAGTTGATAAATTAAATTTATTCCAACAAAATAAACTTGATAAATTGATTGAATGCCATCTTAAGCATTCAAATTGCTTGATTTGTGATTTACTACGAATTGTCCTACCCCAGTCCCATGAAAAAGTAGTCCCATGAAAAAGTGCAGCTGGAATTTGCCGGCAGCATTACCAGATTCAATGAAAATAAGTCAGGGAGTTCAAAACGCATCGGGAAATTTCTGGAAATGAAACTCGAACTGTGGAGCCCTGATGTACGCGTGCCGCGATTGGGATTTGCCGCAGCGCGCGTAACGAAAGGGCACCCCCCGGTGGGGTTCGTCTCCCAGGCGTGTAACTGTGTCAGCTCATCCTCCCCGAGAGGGGAAAAGGGTGTCGCGCTGCCACCTGACTTACACCTGGATTCGATTCGATTTTACAGGCAGAGCTCCTCAATACACCGCTAAAAGAACACAAATTTCTTCCGAATCGAACAATGAAGACTCGCAGCTGCTACGGCAACGAATCAGATCGCGTGAACGAGCTCGTTGATCGATAGATCCAGGAATGGATATGTAGCAGCCGGGGCATGAGCGGGCCCAAATCGAGAAGTAGCCGGGCCCGCCCGTAGGTGTGACGATGGCTGCCATGAAGCGGCGAGCTCCGTCGGTGTCGCTGGGTATGGGAGGCGGCCGGGGAACGGGTCCGTCCCCGGCGCCACATCACCAGCTCCCATCCTCTCCGACTAGGGAGGATTCTGGAACCAAATCAAACAGGAAACGCATCAAAATGCCAAGAATTTCTAAAGAAGACATGGAGATGCTTCGCTGGGAGATCTGCGCCGTGGCGGTAGATACAGTGCGAATTATGGGGAATGTGTCAGATCTAGACAAGAGCGAATCCGTGGGAGACGAGGAGACGCTCGGTCAGATGATCGACTACGGAGATCCATGTTGCTGGACTCAGGAGGCGCTCGGCCATGCTGAAAAGCTCGGCTCCGCGCCGCTGACCCAGCAAGAGCAAAATACCAACCAGCAGGGGCCTCCATACAAGGGGGGAAAAGAGCAAGAGCAAAACGAAAGAGACGAAAAATCCAGGAGCAGCACGAAGCAGAAGAACGTGGGCAACAACTCTACCCTGCAGCCTCCCGCGCTCCGGGCGGCGGCGGCCGGGCTCTCCGCCACGCACCTGCGACGACCGGGGGGAGGGGGGAATTTGGAAGAGGACGAGAGCGCTGCGGCGCTGGTGGGCTATATGAAGACTGCGGGTGGCTAGGGTTTTGTTCTCGCGAACTCTCTGGTGGGGAGGAATTCTGTCTGGGCCTGAATGGATGGACTGGGCTCTTGTTGGGCCGACAGCCTCTCCCGATAATGTTCGTTGGGCTCAAATGTAGCGATTTTAAAAGAAAAGGAAGTCCAAGAAAATATATGCTTCCATTTAAAATACATCTCATGACTATTTTCCCATCAAATCATTTTCGTCGGTGGTTGGAAAAGATATACTCCCTCCGTCCCAAAATAAGTGCATTTCTAGCTTTTAAAATGAGAGATTAATGTTGTGGTGAAATTACCTTTATACCCCTAGAAAGTTGTAATCATTGCAACTTGGTAATAGAGAAAGTAGAAAGACAAATAGAGTTCATTTGTCTCATGTGTAAGTGTGTATTTATTTTGGGACAAATTTTGAACGCTAGAAATGCACTTATTACGGGACGGAGGGAGTACGATGTTCTATGTTCATCAGGCGAGATTTGAAAAAAAAATAGATATATAAATTGTACTAGAGATGCTATAGACATAATCTATCCTCCATTTAGCCTCAAAGTCACTGAACTAAAAAGTTATCTAGAACCGAGGTAGTAAGAAAGATAAATTATATTATTACAAGCATGTATAGACTAGCAAACTCAAATATAAAAAAATTGGTATATAAAAATAGAATAATACTAGTAAACATGTTAGAAATTTAAATATTGGCATTCCCAATGAAAATTGTCTAGTATAATTACATTATAAAATATAATGTGATTGTTCTACACAGTTTGTGGTTGAAATAGTTTATAAAGAATAGTTTATAAAGAAAATATTTGGCAAACTGAAGACACGGACAGATAAATTGATAGAGCATAAAATAAATATCAATTAGCAAATAATAAGTACAGGTCAAATAAAATGGAAATGGATAACAAAATTATACTACTTGTAGTTAGTTGCCTTTCGAGGTGACCCTCTCAGTGTCACCCGCCTCACTAATGACGAGCAACCGACGGTCAACGAGCCAAGGTATCCGTCTTGACCGGAGCAAGTATAAAGATGGTAAAGGATTTTGGATGAGAATAAAATAAAAATTAATGATGTTATACATAAAGGTGTTGATGTCATATATAAAGGGGGCATTTTGTGCAGTGATTTTTGCGCTAGATGTGAGGACTAGTTGTAAATAAATGGTGAACCTGTGAAGAAGATTGTTTGCAGGAACTTAAGTGCAAAATACTCTCTGTTTCAAATTATAATTCATTTTACTTCTTTTACTAAATACTGTCTATCCATCATATTAAAAAATTATCAAAAATAACTAAATTTAAATTATTCTTACATAACTCCTATTAATAAAGCAAGACACAACAAAAGAAATGATATTTTGCACTTTTTTTAATAAAACGAGTGGTCAGACTTGAGGTAAAAAAACAAACGAATTATAATTGGGATTTTGGGAACAGATGTGGTACATAACTAAATATAGGAAATTCTAAAAATATAAAACCGCCTTTTTAGCTTTTGTAACTTGAATGTTTCAAATATTAAGATACTAGATCTGAAAGAATGGCCATTTTAAGCATTCAAAAAAAATTTACTTTAAGATCATAGAAGTAAATGGGTTTATGTATCTTTGTGTGTCCATAAATTGTGCAACATTTACAGTAGCTCATTTTTATGATTACTTGGTTCCATTAGATTTTCATGACCAGAAACATGGTTGATGGTTGTTAAGTATCAAAAATAGTTGTCAATATTCCCAAATAAAGTGAAGGATTGACATTTTTTGCATGCAAATTTTTCTTCAAATAATGTAGTTTCACATGTTCTTGATGAATATTTGCTTGTAGGTGATTCAGCACTGAAATAAGAGGAAACCCCTTCCCATGGATCCAAGTGACAGGACTCTAACGAATCAGAAGCTGCCATGCGTGCATCACATGAATGGAAGGGTCCATGACCGACCCAAACTGTCTCAATTCACCGTGGACACATGCAACCGCCTCAAGGGCCCACCTGACAGCCACCTGGAGAAAACATATACTGAGTGGGGCCAAGCAGGGCCGGCCAGACCGTCGGTTCGGCCATATCGACCTTGGCCCCGTTCATTCTGGCTCTCTCATGTTGTCCTAAGGTCAGTTTACCGTGGATACCCTGAAAATTCACTCGGAGAACTGCCTCTTAGAGCCTATAAATATGAGAGGAATGGCTCCAAATGAGGCACACATCTTTGGGCATTCACTCTCTTCCTTTACGTTCTAGTCTTAGTGGAAATTAGGCTAGAGTAGCTCTATTTAGGTTCCAGGTATTCTTGGAGCTAGGGTATGGCTTTTGTATCTTCTAGTTCTGTGATGACTTTGATCTGCTTTAATAATATATCTTCTTCATATTGTTGGTTGTCTTAGTCATGGTATGAATTAGTTATGCTTGTGTTCTTATTATCATAAGTTGCTAGACTTTTATATGCTCATGAGTTAGTCATATACCCTTGGATAGCATAGACTCTTGTGCCCTCATACATGTTAGACTTTCTTATGATGTATAGTCTCCATGATTTATGTCACGACATTAGTTCATCGACTATTTACATGGTGGCACTGATCATAGTATTATTAGCCCGAAATGGTCACTATGTTGTGAACAATGCAAACACAGTGATTAGGTTGGAATCATCGTGTGGATGAGTGTGCCTCACGGTTTGGTCGAAGTACGCCACAGGTGGTGACTGTGATGTTAGAACCTTTAAAATTTCCAACATTCGAGTATCGTTGTAGGACTTCGTAAATAAGTAGTCACCTTGTCATGCATAAGTGGCGAGGGAGGTACGGATACTGGACACGGCGAGGTGACTAATGGATGCAGCCGCGCAGAGGCCGGCGGCTGCGACTAACACCTTTTTTTAGAATTACAGTACAACGCAGATGCTAACAACACACACGCACACTCACCCCTATGAACACACGTATGCAAACCTTACCCCTATGAGCACCTTCGAATGACTGAGCACTCGGCAGATCTGAAGATTCCCGAAGTCACCATTGACGCCTCGTTGTCGACGGAACGCCGCTTACCACTTAACGCATAACGCTGGTAAATCATAAAAAATATCAAGAAAAGGTGCGAACACCAGAATTTGAACCTTGGTAGGTAGCGTCCCACTGGACCGTCCTGCCATTGGACTGAGTCTGAGATTCGAGTGAAGAGTGGGCTGGGCGGCCATGAAAGGAGATAATGGGTCGGCCTGCTTCCTCACAGTCTACTAAATGGGTGGGTCTATTCCTCTAAAAAAGATGAGTTTATTGATAAGAATTACTTACAAAACAAATCGACGTGGGATCAAAATGCAGCGCTGAATATAGTAAATAGCATTTTTTATAATGGAAAAGAACTCGGGAACTGCTAGCCTGCGGACGTCCGACGGCGGTTAAAATATCGGACGGTACTGTAGCAGTCGAAATTCCTACCGCAACATGAACATGTACAATTTTCTGAAACACCCAAAAATAGCACGCACAATAATAGCATACGCAACACGAAAAGTCATCGTATGCAACATTGAAGACGTCTGATCTGGGCGCTAACATCGCACGGTGTTGTAGTAGAAAAATTCCTGCCGCAACATGGATATGATGTTGCATGAAACATGTACTACATTTTGCAACATCCAAGAATAGTATATGCAACATCAAAGAGTAGTATAGGTAACATGAATAGTCATCGTTTGCAACCCTGAAAATGGCGCTCTCCCAAAACTTTGAGCCACGCACAATTGCAGTCAAAAACCTCTCGATGAAATTGCAACATTCGGTTAAAACACTTGAAACATGTGTGCAAAACATATGCAACATCACAACATCCAGATCTATTTTTGCAACATCCACATAAGACAGCTACAATATTCTTCTGAAACATGTAAAACAACGTGCAACAAAATCTAGCAAAAAGAGGAGCACTAGATAGGTGGACGCAGGATAATGATGATGAGGATGGCGAGCAGGGAGCTCCAGCATGGCAGCCATGGCGGGACAGCTCCGGGCGGCAGTCATGGTGTGCCTCTGGGACAGCACCGGGCGGCACCCATGGCGAGACGATCCCCACGCGGGCGGCGACGGCGCGACGGTGGCCACGCAAATGGCCAGCGGCGGTGCAAGCTCCGGACCGGCGACACACAACGGCGCGGGCAACTGCTTCCCACGGCCAGCGGCGGGGAAGGAGGGGCCAAGCAGCGACAGGCTTTAGGGGGGGAGGACATGGCCGCGACGAGCTTCAGGGGAGGGAGGGAGGGCATCGCAACGACAAGGGAAGGCCATGTAGCCATGCCATTGCGAGCCGTCACGACCAGCCGTCGTCTCCCACGGGGACGTCATGCCCCGCCGGCTGCGCCTCCACACGGCAGCTGGCCGCCATCCCCACGCTAGGCCCTCTCACGCGACGAACTCCATAACACACACGGGAGAGGAGACAGAGAGAGACGCAAGCGAGTAGGGAACAAGACCAGTTGAAAATCGGGAGAGAAGATAGAGATGGAGTACGAGTGGACAAGCTTGTGCCACATCCACCGTCCGGGGTCGGACGCGCGTCGGACGTCCGGGCAGAAGCATTACCGAATGAACGAATACCTGCATGCAAAATATAGCCCCTACTAGATATAAAGAAGACCACACTCCACCCGCTTACAACGTTATCTTTAAAATGTTATATTACTTATATATCTCGAAGAGTCGAAGAAAGATATAAACCATATCTGCTGCAGGCTTTGCACATTGCAATCCTATCTCCAAGATAGTGAAGCCCAAGAACTATATATGCAATTAACCGGGTGAACTTGCCATCAACGATCTAGCTAGCTAGGACACCGTCGCCATCATGGCGATGAAGCACACAACTTGTTTTGCTCTCATCGCCACCCTACTCACGCACCACCTCTCGCTCGCCGCCATTTCCGACAACGCATTTCCGACAACGCATCATCTATTCATCTGGAGCCTTCAACAGCAGCTCGGCCGGTGGTGGTGGCCTAAGCCTTGGGCTGATTGCCAACCACGACGAGGGCTCTAGCTACATGACCTACCGCACGCGGCAGCGACGGCTTCCTGTATCGTCTCCGGTGCCAGACGACAGCCGCCGCCTCAGCGCTTCGATGGCGGTTGTCGGACCGGAGGCCAACGGTGGAGCCGTCGTGATCCTCCGCGTCGGGGGCAGTCCGGCACAGCACGACTACACCCTCAAGGCGGACGCCACGAGCCGGCTCACCTGGATCCAATGTGAGCCCTGCGTGCCGCATGCCCCGCAGGAGGGTCCCTTCTTCAGTGCCTCTCCAACCTCCAGGCTCGTGGTGGGGATCAGCACCATCTGCGTGCCAGCCTACGGCATGGAGCCAGCCAGTATAGATGGCCCAATGGCCGGCACGGCGCGGCGGGGCACGAAGGGCACTTCGTGTCGGCACTACATGCCGCGCTGGGAGCACAGCACGGGCACAACGGCCGTTTTCCGTACCGTGCCGGCACGATGGCACGACAGTGGCCTGGTGGCCCTGCGTACCACCCACCGTCGAAATCGTCGCCTGCTGGTCGCAGCTCGCTGTCTCCATCTTCGTCCTCGCGCCATGCTTCTCGTCGTTGCCGCCGTCGTCCGCGCCTACTGCTCTTCGCTGGCGCGTAGCTGTCGACGTCGGAGTTGAGCGGAGCAGGGAGGGAGCGGCGGCGGTCGGCTGGCAGGGTCGTGGAGGAGTGGGAAGGGAGCAGCGACAGGGTCAGGAACGAGCGTCGAGCACCGACGGAGTCGTGAAGGAGTGTGGGGAGGGAGCGGCGGCGGGGTTGGGGACGTGCGGTCAGGGTGAAGGATACACTCGTTTTGGGCGGAGCACGACACATCGATCCGGCTTCAGATCCAAAGATCTGAATCCCTGCAATCTTAGCACCACAACTCCTCTGGTTATCAACTGTGTCACAATCCGGTTGACCTCGTCGAGAAGGCTAATCCCTGCCTGCGAAAGAAGAACTAACACAAGCAAGAACTCGAAAGAACGCAACACTCAATGAAGTGACAAACTGCAGATGAAAGATTAAGCACTAAAGTTGGGGTTCCACAAACCAATAAACGGCGAAACAGTATCACAAAGAATAATCTAAGCAAAACCCGAGTCTAAACGGCGGTGGCTACTGAGTCTAACAGCTAGGGGTGCCCTAGGGTTGGGGCGCACCAAGGAGGCGTCCTCAACATGGACCGAAGGCCCGACACGATACAAGGCCAAGTATTGGCCCAAAACAGGAGGCGCAGCACCTTGTCACGATCACACAGAATGATCCAGGATCCTTCTGGAGCTAGGACCAGAAGCAAAAGAACAACGTCATCGTCTCGATTCCAACGCATCCAAGAATGCCTTATTTAGACGTTGGATGAAGAAAATATCGCCCAAACGGTGTAGGGGTGCACGCTGAATAAGAGACGGACGTGGCGACTGACTTGGCGACGACTTGTAACTTGATGAAGGTGATGTGTGGCGTGTATACAACATAGCGATGTCCTCATCAGGATTGAGTGGGGGAGAGAGCAGCGGCGAGGTTGGGGCAGAGTGGGGGAGAGAGCGGCGACGGCTGGCCGGCGGGCTCGGGATCTCGGGGGGGGAGAGGGGAGGGGAGAGACTTAGCGCGGAGGGGTCTGGTGGGGGAAGGGGGGTGGGGGACTGAGTGGCAGCCGGGTAGGAGAGAGCCGAAGATGGCTAGGGTTAGGTGTAAGGAGGGGTTTTATGGGCAAGATAGGCCATCTAGGTTGTTGGGCCACGTGCCGGCCCATCGTGCCGCCTCAAGCCAGCCCACTTCAGCCGTGTTAGGCCGACACGGTGGGATTCCGACGACGCCCAGGCACGGCCTGACCTCGTGCTGGGCCGGCATGGGCCCGAAACTTCTCGTGATGGGCTCATGCTCATATCGGGCCAAATCGTCGTGCCATGGGCTGGCCCATGGGCCTTGGGCCAAATGGCCATCTATACCAGCCGAGGATTGCTACGCATTCCACGTGGTCGGGCCGGGGGCATGTCGGTGCACGACTATGTCCACCTCGAGATCGTCTACGACTCCCACTCTCGCTCCGCGTATGCGAGCTTCGTCCTTGGCTGCTCCCACTCCACCGAGCACTTCGACAGTCGCGGCAAGTACGCTGGCGACGCCACCGTCAGCGCTCGTGTCACTCGCCTCGCAAATCACGAAGCGTGGGATGACACGCTTCTCCTACTGCCTCATTGTCGCTGATGGCCCTGCTGGCACTGGCCATGGCCGATGCTAGGGGTTCCTCCGGTTCGGTGCCGATGTGCCGCATAGCAATAGCAACCCGAGATGCCAGACGACCAGCATCATGCCGCCGTTGGCACTCGAGGCCAACGACGACGCGGCAGCTTACTACGTCGGCCTCGTTGGCGTCAGCCTCGGCGCGAACAGGCTCGAGGTGGTTCGCCCTGAGATGTTCGCCCGTGGCGGGTGCGTGGTTGACCTCGACACGCGGGTGACGATGATTGCGGAGGAGGCGTACCGTGTCGTCGAGGAGGCCGTGTGGTCAGAGCTCCAGCAACGTCACGGAGCGGTGCGAGTGGAGGGGCACGGCTACGGGCTCTGTTTAAGAGTGATAGAGCAGATTAAGGGGAGCCTCCGGTCCCTGTCCCTTCACTTCACCGGAGAGGAAGAGGCGACGCTGGACCAGTTCGTGTTGCACAACGTGCTATGAGTTCGTGTTGCGCCGTCGCCAGCTTCGGCCCCGCGCCCTGCTCCTTCTCCCCTGCAACCGTGCCACGAGCGCAGGCTGCGCCGCCGCCGTGTCATGAGCTTCAGCCCTGCAGCTGCTCCTTCCCCGCAGTCGTTCGGAGCTCGTGAGCCCCGAGCTCGGTCTCCTCCACCGGCGTGACTCTACGACCCACTCGTCGCTCCTTCTCTCTCGCAGATCATGGATGAGCTCCGTCTTCCCCATGAGATGGCGAGATCCTCTTCCTCTCACCATGTTTGGCGGCGCAAGCTCCCTCTCCCCCATGGCTGGCGGCAAGAGCTCCTCTCCCTCTCCCTATGGCCGGGGTTGAGCTCCCGTTCGCCATGGCCGGGGTTGAATTCCCGTCGTCCCATGGCGCGGCGAGACCCATGGTGTTGCAATAGAACTTTTTCAATGTTGGAGTTATATGATAGTGATGTTGCAATATCTTTGTTTCAATGTTGCATAAAACATAGCTCCGATGTTGTGACGAAAATTTTGTACTCCCCCGCATACAGATGTTTCACTATGTTTCAGTAGAATTTTTTTAATGTTGCAGTTGCATGATAGTGATGTTGCAATAGGTTTGTTTCAATGTTGCAAAAATTGAACGATGAATTAACGATGTTGCATGCAACATTGCACGATGTTGCGGCGGGATGTTTACTCCCCGCACCCGATGTTTCACTGTGTTTCAATATATAATTTATACGTGTTGCAAACCTGTATTCTCAGTGTTGAAAATATATATTTTCAATGTTGCACCGACTGTCCGATGAAAAAAAATTCATCGAACGTCCAAAGGAAAGCTTGGCATCCTGGACCGTCCAAATAATATTTACAATATCCAAATGGTCCAAATAATGCCGTCCAAATCATAGCCTCCATCAAATCATGGACAGGCCCCAAAATCTTGGATCATAGCACAGTAATTCCGGAGACTTAGAAAAATTCAAACCACACCTTCGAGAACCAAAATTCCAAATCAAACATGCATTCATAAATTTAATTAAAATTAAATGAACATAATTTACTAGAAATGTTTAGATAAGAATAATTAATCTTTAAATTTCAAAGTGCATTTTCATTTATTGACAACCATCAGGCAAAAATCTATAAATTTTTGCTATCTTTTTTATAACTCAAACAACACAAATCTTGGGTTGTTACACCGTTCCTTCATGGAGAAACTGCTTAGTGGAGATAGGATAAAGGTGACGGAAAGAGTATGTGAGGTGAGACTTGTCTTAGCGATTAGTAACTCAACCAGCTTGGCGTGAGCCTTTGTGGCGAGTCAAGGCTCACGCCAAGCTAGGTGAGTCACCAAGATTTTTTCTTATGGTTGTGAGCAAATGAAAATGCCCTTTGAAATGTAAGGATTAATTCTTCTTATCTAAACATTTCTAGTAAATTAATTTATGTATTGAATTTCAATTTATGAATGCATGTTTGATTTGGAATTTATTGGGTTTTCAAAGGTGTGGTTTGAATTTTTCTACGTCTCCGAAATTACTATGCTATGATCCATGATTTTGGAGCCTGTCCATGATTTGGATGCCATTATTTGGACGATTTGGTTATTGACATCATTTGGATTCCATATACTATCTAGATAAACCATTAGTCTCAATGACTATATATTTTCATATAATCACCAAATAAAATCACATATTGAAGGGAATAATATGCTTCAAAGCAAAAGATTCATTATTTGAACGATAATAAAGTATACATGTTACACATGCAGTTGCTTTATATGATTGATTTAGACGACCTGGACCGTGTCCTGGATACACGACTCCGGTGCGAAGGAAAGCTTGGCGCCCTCAAGGTCGAAGACGAAACGCGTATCCACCTGCTGCAACGCGCCAATGATGGTCCGACGCCCTGGCACCATGGCAAGGCACGCGACCTGTCCTCCCGCCTGCTCATCGTCGTCCATCATCAAGTACAGCTGCGCCGGCGACACGACCAGCCTCGCTTCCTCCTCCTCCTTCTCGGCGGCGGCGAAGTGCAGGGACAGGGACAGGGACTGGAGCCGGCCCTTGATCTGCTCTGTCACCCTCACACAGAGCCCGTAGCCGCCGCGCCGCTGCACTCGCACCGCCGCTGCTCCTCCGTGACCCGGCTGGACAAGCTCTGACCACACGGCCTCCTCTACGACACGGTACGCCTCCTCCGCCATCACCGTCACCGGCGTGCCGAGGTCGATCACGCACCCGCCATTTCCGTCCCTGCCGCGGGCGAACATCTCGGGCCGAATCCCCTCGAGCCATTTCGCGCCCAGGCTGACGCCGACGAGGCCCACGTAGTACGCCGCCGTGTCATCGCCGAGCGCCGCCGCCGGGGGCAGGATGTTGGTCGTCTGGTATCTCGAATTATTGTGTGGGACGTCGGCGCCGAACCGGAGGAATCCCTGTCGGCGGTCACCGCCCGCGCCGGCGAGCAGGCAGTAGGAGAAGCGTGGCATCCCGCGCTTCGCGAGCTGCGAGGCGAGCGAGGCCGGAGCTCGGCTGACGGTGGCGACGCCGGCGTACTGGCCGTGGCTCTGGAAGTGCTCGGTGGAGTGGGAGCAGCCCAGGACGAAGCTCTCGAACGGGGAGCGGGAGTGCCGGTCGACGACGTGCTCGAGGTGGACGTAGCCGTGCACCGACATGCCGCCCGGGCCGGCGACGTGGAACGCGCAGCGGTCGTCCCCGGCGGGCTCCATCCCAAACTGCGGCTCGCAGATGGAGCTGGCGCCCACCACGAGCCTGGAGGTCGGCGACTCCCTTGGGTCGAAGATTGGGCCGGCTCGTGGCGCACTGGATCCACGTCAGCCGGCTCGTGGCGTCCGCCTTGAGGGTGTACTCGTGCTGCGCCGCGCCGGTCCCGACGCGGAGGACCACCACGGCTCCGCCGTTGGCCTCCGGCCCGATGACCGAGGTGGCGCTGCTGAGGAGGAGGCGGCTGTCGTCCTGCCGCCGGCGGAGATACAGGAAGCCGTCGCTGCCGCGGCGGGTGCTGTAGATAGAGCCCTCATCATGGTTGGCAATCAGCCCAAGGCTTAGGCCACCACCGGCGGCCAAGCTATCGTTGAAGGCCCCTGCGTTGAGCGAGAGGTGGTCCGTGAGTAGGGCGGCGATGAGAGTGAAACCAGTTATGAGCTTCATGATCTCCATGGCGATGGTGTCCTAGCTAGCTAGATCGTCGATGGTAAGTCCACCCGGTTATGCATACATATATAGTGCTTGGGCTTCACATGATTGCAATTTGCAAAGGCTGCAGCAGCCAGCAGATATGGTTTATATAATATCTTTTTTTAATGGAAAACATCATATCCGGCCTCAAGCATATCCACAAGTGGATGTTTACAGCCCCGAGATAGATATGTCATCTTACAACCCCGTTTGGAACTTGGTATTGGGGCTCGGAATCGTGCATTGGCATTGGGCAGCCTTGATTCCGTTTTTTTAACGTAAACCGGCAAGATTGCCGGGTTTGTATTAATTAATAGAGAAGAAGAAACGGCCTAGGCCGAGCTGTACAGACTTTTAAGTATTTTTTCTATTTTCTATTTATAACTTTAGGCTCTCCCTGATATAATTGCTCCTAAATGCTTTGCTCCCGCCAGTGCCCAGCATCCCACCTCCTCTTTAATCTTCTGGACAAGCTGCGCAGGCTGTAGGAAAGACCGTCGGAAAATTCTTGCGTTTCTCTCTTTCCATAGTTCCCAACACACTAGAATGATTTGTGTGCGCAATCCTTTAAGTGGCGCGCCAACCGTGGATCCTATTGCAGTCCACCATTCCTCTATGGAAGTGAAATTTGTCCAGTCGGTACGCGGGGGGACGTGTGGGGCTGTCCACTCCAAAATCTTGTCCCAAATGGCCAGGCTGTAGCGGCATTTTGTGAAGAGGTGTAAGATGTTTTCGTCGTGTGCGTGACAAAGCGGGCAGATCCGCTGGTTAGGCCACCCTCTAGTGATGAGACGGTCCTCTGTCCAGAGCCAGTTCTGGAAGGCCAACCAAGAGAAGAATTTGCACTTTGGTGGGGCCCAAGTGCGCCAAATCAGTCGCTCCATAGGTGAAGTTGCAATCCCGACGAACTGGGCCTCATATGCCGACTTGGTCGTGTACTCGCCGTGCTTGGTAAGGTTCCAAGTAATTGAGTCCGACACATTCTGATCGAGCTGCACATTTCTAAGCTCACGCCATAACTTTGTGAACTCTTCTAAGTGTGTCACTGAGTTAATTTTCATGACGTCGATGTCCCAGATCCATGAATCATTTGCAAGGGCAGCTTTGACTGTTCTGTTTTTACGCTTGGACAACTTGTAAATTGAGGGAGCCATCTGGTTCGGAGCCGATCCGTTTAGCCAAGCCGAAGTCCAGAATGTTGCTTTCTCCCCATTGTCGATTGTGATTGAGGTGGCCGCTGCAAATAGACGTCGGTCTTTTTCGTTGCATGGTATTGGCATACCAATCCAAGGCTTGTCGCCCCCTCTCCATTCCTGCCACAACCATCTTAACCGTAGTGCTCTTGCGCATTTTTTCAAGTTCAAAATTCCTAGACCGCCGAGACGAGTTGGTAGACATGCTTTGGTGCAGGCGACTTTGCACTTGCTCCCCGTAATTTGGTCCGTACCTGTCCACAAGAATCTTTTTCGGCATTGGTCTAACTCCTTTAGAATCTCAGCGGGCGCGTTGAGGGCTGAGAGGTAATAAATCGGCTGAGACGACAGTACTGCTTTTACCAAAGTTCGTCGCCCTGCTGGTGTTAGAAATTTTCCCAGACAGTTGGCCAGCCTGCTATTTGCTTTGTCAGAGAGTGGCTGGAAGTCCACTTTCTTTAGTCGTGTAAGTGACAACGGGAACCCAAGATACTTTATAGGGAATCTTGCTATGTCAGCTGGGAATGGCGAGAGGATTTCATTGAGGTCAATGCCTGTGCATCTGATTGGTGAAATGGAGCTTTTTTGGATGTTCGTTTGCAAGCCTGTGACCTGGCCAAAGTTGCTTAGTAGGTCTTTAGTATTGGCGACATCTGCTATTGTTGGGTTGATGAAGATGACCGCATCGTCGGCGTATAGAGATAATCTTAGTCGTGCACATTTACCACGCAACTTTGTGAGCGCTTTTTTCTCAGTTGTAATCTCCAGGAGCTTATGCAGTGGGTCCATTGCGAGTACGAAGAGTAGTGGGGATAAGGGATCCCCTTGGCGTAAGCCCCGTCCATGCTGAATATCCTCCCTAGGTACTCCATTTAGCAAGACTTTGGAAGTAGCCATACTGAGGAAAGTTGCGACCCAATTTCGCCAACGCGGAGGGAAGCCTCGTCGTCGTAGGAGGTCGAGTAGATAGTCCCAACGGACCAAATCGAAGGCCTTTGAGATGCCAAGTTTAAGTAGCAGTGGCGGTGTGCGCGTAGTATGGAACCGTCTTGTTAGGTTTCGCACGTACATGAAGTTGTCATGTATGGATCTAGTGTTGATGAAGGCGCTTTGGCTATTCAAGATGAGCGTGTTCATGTGGGGTTGTAATCTTAGAGCCATCATCTTGGTGATTATCTTTGCGATCACGTGGATAAGGCTGATGGGCCGAAAGTCCGTAATCTTGTCTCCTCCTTCCTTCTTTGGGACAAGAACTATGTTTGCTGTGTTGAGTATGTCCAAGAAGTTATGCCTCTGATTGTGGAAAGCGTGTATAAGAGCCATGACGTCTGCTTTAATTGTGTCCCAACATTTGACGAAGAAATTAATGGTAAAGCCATCTGGACCGGGAGCCTTATCTTTCGGCATATGCTTGATGGCACGTTGGACTTCCTCCTCTATGAAATCATCATCAAGGCGATTCAGGTCGATGTTGGACTGCGGAAGAAGGTCCCAATTGAAGTCCAATGGTTGCCGTGGCGGCGTGCTCAGGACTGCTTCAAAGTGATCCTGGACAATGTTGGCCTTGTCCTGGTGTGATGTAGCCCAACCATTGGGAGCTCGCAATTTTGTGATGAAATTTTTTCGCCTTCGAGAGTTGATCTTAAGGTGGAAGAACCGCGTGTTTTCGTCGCTTGCCCTTAAGTTTGTGATCCTCGAGCTTTGTCTTTTCCTTAGTCTCTCCAGGATGGCTAGTCCCATTACTCTTTTCTTTAGTTTGTAGCGTAGCTGGAACTCTTGGTCCGTCAAAGTTCTGGATTCTTGTGCAATGTCAAACTGCTTGATAACTGATAGTGCCATGTGAAACTGCAGCTTGGAGTCCGAGAATAAGGTTTTACTCCATTTCCGTAAAGCTTTGGCCGTCGTGGCTAATCAAGAGTTTAGCCGGTGGACGGGGTTTATGTGAGTGTTGGGAGTGGCCCATGCCTTTTGGACTACCTGGTGGAAGCCAGGTATTGTCGGGCAAAAATTTTGAAATCGGAAAGGTCTAGGACGTGTCGGGCCTTCCTGGTTTGAAAGGAGTAGGGGGCAGTGGTCTGAGAGGGAGGTTGATAGTGCTTGTAAAACATGCGAGGCGAAGGCGATGTCCCAAGCTTCATTGCAGAAGGCCCAGTCTAGGCGAACCATGGTCGGATTGCGCCGTTCATTGCTCCAAGTGAATTTACGGTTCTGAAGGTGGACCTCCTTAAGATTGCACTGGTTGAGAGTGTCTCTGAATTGTCTCATGCGGCTCCTATTAAGTCTGCTATTATTCTTGTCTTGTGCACGGTATATGAGGTTAAAATCCCCGAGGAGAAGCCATTTGCTGTCTTGCGAGGGGCAGTTGGCTCGTACTTCTGCTAGGAAGGCCATTTTTTCGTTGTCGCGAGTTGGGCCATAGACTGTTGTTAAGATGAACGAGAGATTGCTCTCCCTCAGCGTGACCGTTGCCGTGATGCAATAAGATTGTATGGCGATAGGTTGTAGATCCACCACGCTGCTATTCCAAAGCAGCAGTATTCCCCCCTCTTTCCAGTTGGCCCACGCGATGGCAGGAAAGTGTATTTGTCAAGACGGAAACCCCCAAGGTAGCTAGCTAACTGCACGTCAATGTTGTGCATTTTAGTCTCCTGTAGGCTAGCGATGCGGCAAGAAGAAGATGCCAAAGTTTCTTGTACAGTGGATCGGCGCGCTTCAGAATTCAATCCCCGCACGTTCCAGCAAAGAAAGTCTAAGCTGTGATTCGTCATGTAAAGCTTGGCCCGATGGCGCAAATGTGGACGATAAAGCTGCATGTCAAACATCATCAGTCAGCTCAGGTAGCCCGTCGACAACTTGTGGCCCGCCCAATCTTTGATGTAGCCGAGGCGACGACAAAGGACGTGGTTGGCCCGCTGCTCCGCCGGCATGTTCTTGAGTCGGCTAACTGCCTGACGCGGACCTGAGAGGCCTGAAACGGCAACAGTCGGCTTCTTGAGGCGTTTGCCTATCTTGCCCGGCACCGGAGGAGGCTGGGAGAGGATGCCATGGGCGTCGGTGTTGGCCGTCGGTGTAGCCTGGAACGGAGTCAGTGCTGTCGTCACTTGTTCAGTAGTCGTGCGCGGTGGTACTGGGGGGCACACGCATGGCCAACGCGTTCCCCGCCCAGTCGCGCAGCTCCCGCTCGAGCTCCAAGGAGGTGGGGATGTGGCCGGTGTCGTGGTCCGGCCGCAGCGCAGGGTCGCCCACCCAGAAGCGGTCTTGGCTTGGCTGGCACGTGAGGCAGAGATGTTGGCGGGGGAACCACTGCTTGTCTGTGTCGCGGGATGCGTGCTGCCTATTGCTGTAGCCGTTGGGGACGAAATACTGCGCATCGTGGTTGGCCAAAATCTTCAAGCTGGGGGATTCGCAGCAGAGTCGGCGACTTTCCTCCGCCAACTACGCTCCCTGACACGGGTCCAGCCCGGCTCGCAGTCGTCGATGGGGACGCCGCGTCTGCTCCCGTCTTGGCGCAGCCCGGCTCGCAGTCGTCGATGTCGACCTGAGCTGGCGTCGAGGTTGGCGGGGCGCGGAGGTGAGGTGGCCGTGTGGTGCGTCGCCAGATCTGATGTGGCGCGAGGTGGGGGTGACGGCGGGGAACTGCGGACCACGTCAGCGTAGGAGGGCCGGACCGGACTGCTCTCATGTGTGGGTGGCACGACGAAGTCTTCTAGGGGGTCCCTCGGGCCGGATTGGACCGGCGGCGGCGACGGCGGCGTCTCTCTCCACCATGTCTCAGATCCAGCAGGGGAACGGGCAGGGGGGTCTGTGTGGAGGCTGCGGGGGCCTGGGTTTGCGCGTGGACGACCGAGGTGGCTGGATCGGACTGCGGGCGGCGGAGGAGCTTGGGCGACGCCGCCAGAGTGGTCGGCGTCGAGGTAGTGGCGAAGCCAGGATGGTGATCTAGGAGGGGCTGGTGAACCTCGTTCTTTCTCCTCCTCTTCCTCTTTTTTCTTCTTTCTTCTTCCTCCACTCTCTTTTGTTCTTTCTCTCCATTGATTTCTATTCAAAAATTACAGGGGGCTTAGGGGGGATCAATGGAGTTTAAGCCGGTAGGGGGGGCTAGAGCCCCCCTAGCCCCCCTGTAGATTCGCCCCTGCGTCGAGGCGCGGGGGCGGAGCGGCGGGAGGTCGGGGGGCATGGCTAACTTACTCTGCTAAGTGCTATGTGATAGCCTTGGCCCATGTTCAGTTTCCATCCCAAATATTTTCGTCCATCACATCAAAGGATAATCTTTGATGCATGAAGTATTAAATGTAAACAAAAAGGTGAAAAGTTATATGGATAGATTCTAAATCGCGAGACGAATCTAATGAGTCTACTTAAGCCATAATTTGCAACAGTAGTGCTACAGTAATCATCCGCTAATTATGGATTAATTACCCTCTAATTACCATCGTTAGATTCGTCTCGAGATTTCCAACCTATCTATATAACTTTCCACCTTTTTCGTCTACATTTACTACTTTTAAATTGATAAATCAAAACTCGAAATCTTTTCACGAAATGTTTCGCGAACTAAACACAGCCCTTGATTCCGTTGTTTGGGTGGCCTTGGCATTGCGCGACGAAATCGCTGGCCAATACCGCGTGGAAATCCTTCCACCTGCGCGCATCGTCCCTCGATTCAGAGCCTCCACCCTCGGTATCGCGTCGCATTCGACCCGCAGCTCCGTCCGCCTCCTCGAAAAAAAAGACCCCAACATCACGCGAGCTCCCCTTCGGTGCCCAGATGCAGCTCCCCTCCGCTGTGGGACATGGATCCATCGCCGGCCCGAGATCCGCTACCGCCCTTGGCCTTCCCCACCATTAGTGACCCGCGCCACCCGTCCCCTCCATCAGTGAATCACGCCCCATCTTCTTCCTCGCAGTCGGCGGCTCCTTTCTTCCTTCATGGCGGCGGGGCCCCTATTCTTCCTCCGCTCACATGGCCCCTCCGGCCGGCACGACCCTTCTTCCTCGCGAACGGCTGGCGGCGCCCTCTTCTCCAAGACCGACAAGTTGTGCCCCCTTCTTCCTCGCAGCTGGTGGGTGGCGACGGCCAGCCGCACCCTCTTCCCGCGTCCCTTTCTTCCTCGCGGGCTAGCGGATTTCTGGCGGCAAGTCTAAATCCGGCAGAGGCGGAGCTCAAGTTGGTGCCAGTGAGCCTCAAGCCGGTGGGGCGGAGCTCGATGCTCTATCGGCATGCCTCAAACTGTCGAGGAGGAGCTCGATACAATCTCGACGAGCCTCAAACTGTTTGGGGGTGGGGGTGGGGGGGAGAACATGAAGTCAATGCCAAAATTTACGGCAGGTACATCCAAACTCGAATTGGTATTCACCGTCTCATTGAATTCCATCTAGCAATTTCATCTACATCCAAACAATCGCTTTGGCATTATAACGCATTGCCAATACTACTCAGATTTGGTATTGAGACCAATTCAATGCCAAGCCTCCCAATGTCGACATCCAAACGGAGCCTTAAAGATATTGGGGGTGTTCAATTTCCTTCCACTTTGCAAAAAGTTGTAAAAAGTTTTCACCTAGATAATCATGTCAGTTCATTCTTCTGTGCACGCGGTCCAATGTAAAAAGTTTTCACCACTTTTCATCAATTCATCGGAATTAAACACGACCAAGCGGCTACTGTTAGGCTTCTTTATATCTGGTACGGGCTAGCTATTCGGCTAGACCTTTGGAGTCTGGTATTTGTTCCTTTTCCATTATCAAAAAATGCTACTATATTTACCACTGCATTTTGACCCCACATCCTCCTTTATCAGGGCCGGCTCTACGATATCAAGGGCCCTCAAGCAAATTGAAAATTATGGGTCCTTTAGTTTAAATATTTTTAAAAAAATTTGTAACAAGAATATGGAGAGTACTAATAGCATGTATTTTTGAAAAACAATATTGATGCTACAAACTAAAAGACAAGCATCCTAAAATTAGTATGATTACCTCAGATAAAAACCAAACTCCACGACATACACCATCAGAATTAATGTTGCGTTGCTAAACTCCATACATTTCTTGATGCAAAATCATTAAGGACAATATAAGATCAGTGACATTCTAAGACATCGTTTTAATGTTGCACATAACTAAGCCATTCAGTCTTTCATGGAGCATGACTTAAATAGCAATTTCATGATGCGAACAGAAATAAAATATGGATAAGAAGTTTAACACTTGAGATTTTTTGATATAGGGGTGACCGGGTAAGGGTGAGAGAACAGAAGGGATGGCAGTATCGCGAGCAGTGGGCCGGCGTCTCTCTG